>VZRO01003937.1:1091776-1146199 GCA_013397915.1 Daphoenositta chrysoptera | reverse complement strand
AACATCCAATGGTGCAGGGACACAGGGCTTGAATTCTCGGGGACAAGAGTACAGACCAATGGGAAGCATTGTGGGAGGGGAGGAATACTGTGGGAGGAAGGAAATCTCTCTTGAGGGAGGAGCCAAACACAGGGAAACAGGGGTGAGATGGCAGTGGCTACTTATGGGGGGTATGCTGGCCATGGAAGTGGCCATAACGCACCACAACACAACAACGTTACATTAATTTGAAGCAGGCAGGCTCTTAGAGAATATAACAGAAAAGGGTTCAGTTGAAAAATAATGGTATCTGTTTTCCTGAAATCACCAAAAAAAAACCCCAACCCTCAAAAAACTTACTCAGCTCTACTCATCATTTAAAATATTTAATCTGGGCAAATAGCACACTACTATTTTCCCCATGGACAAATTATGGAAATAATTTCCATCTATGAGCGAAGCCCAAATAGAACAGCTTCATTTAGCAATAGCAAAACTGTAAGCAACGTTGCTGAAAGATTCAGAAGGGTACCCAGGTAGAGATGGAATTGTCTGATATCAGGCAGAAGAACATGTCCACTGTGTATAGACAGAATATCCTAGGAATCATTCAAATACTTGACTGTTTACTGTGTCATAATAGCACAAAAAACCAATAGAGACATTGTGTCTTAGGGCAAAGAAGGGAGAAAGGGCACTTTGGTTAATTGCACCAGCGGGAAAATCACTTCACAGTTGCTTTCCATAAGAAGTTAGTGTTCACCAGTGGCTGAGGCAGAGGTTTATCAGTCCAGTGTAGCCAGTTGTCTTAACTACCAGGCTCTTTAATAAGAGAAAGGAAGGTGACGGATCCTCCAGAAATGCATCTAACTTTGAAAACTGTCCAGGTAGAATATTTAGTGAATTCAACATAACTCAGAAATAACTGAGGCAAGAAACAAGCCATAGTCCTAAAAACCTTGGTCTTATTTTTCTCTTCATCATCATAACTCAAATAATCTGCACCTAAACAGTCGATGTGGAGAAGTAGGTAGCAACAGATTTAAAGCCTGAATCCATGCAGCATATTCATCACAGACCCACCTTAGTCTCTGTACTTCTGCTCTCCTAACCGGCTCTGTGGGTTACACTCAATTTATCTTTCCCTTGAAGTAATTCAGGGAACAGATATAATTGGATAAGAGAGCTCTCATCATTTTACATGCTTATAACTTGCTTTTTTCCAAACTAACAAAACTTGTGCAGAATATTAAATGTTTTCACCATTTAGTCAGTGAACACTCAATATCTTCTATTTCATTCTATGCTCTCCTAACCAGTCTCTAAACAAGTTTTATTAAAAAATGAAATATCATCACTCCATTTTGTATTCCACATCTCTGAATATTAAACTCCGATAAGGTTAGTTCCCATGCAATTTATATTTTCATATGCAGTTCAGTAAATTTAATTGAAAATTTCTAGTGATAATGCCACAGATTTCTTAGTTCCTGTATATGGGCAAGACAAAAGTAAATTTTATAAGCATAGTTAAGCTTTTGATTGCTATAATTCTAATTACAGCTGCTGGAAGGTCAGGCTAAACATTTTCCACCTGACAGTAAAAAATGTTGCATGACAGCAACAAAATATTAATTTAAATTTAATAGGGGGGAAAATACCATGTGATAATATATCCTCCAACTGCTTACAAATGTCAGCTTTTGAACAGATTCCAGTGAACAGTCACATATCAAGACACTTCTGGTCATAATTAAACTAAAAAAATCCTAATAACAAGATCACAAGCTTCCATGCATTCATTGAGCTACTCAGATATCCCCTGCTTCAAAAGCAAATATGTAGGTCACACATATTTGGAAAGCTTTCCTATTTGTTTTACCACTAAAATATGCAATCTACTTATTGTCTCCTTAGCAGTCATGTTTTAAAAACAGACACCAAATGTTCAGAAAACTTCCAAAGTCCTATAGGTAAGTTTAGCTGCAGAACTTGTCATCATATTGAAGTTAGAAAACAGATCAGAGCTGCAGAGTGTGTGTGTGTTTGTGTGTGTGTGAATTTAGTACTTATTTTTTCAAATGAACAAAAAAAAAACATTGACAGTCCTGAAATCAAGTTGTTTCTCTTCTTGCAACTTTCCTTTTTTCCTTTGGCTCACCTACAGGTAAGCTAAAAAAATATTCATGTGTTTCAAACATACAACAGTGAATGTTATGCCTGCACTCTTTGTCAGGATATTCTTGGCAAACTATTTTAAAATAACCCTGCTCTTTTATTACTCCATCACTCTCAGACAAAATTGCACCGTTACGGTTGTGAACAGCTACAAACATACTGATATGCAAAGAACAGGTTGCTGTATCATTTAGTGCCAATAAAGAAGCAGAAAATAATTTTGTAATTTCTTAAAAACAAGAAAGATTTTATTCAGAATGTTTAAGAGACCTAGTGTTTATTGATGTACATGAAAGTCACCTCAGAACATCTAAATATAAAAATAATCAGGTGCTTTACCCTGTGTTTAGTAATGAAAAAGCTGCCAATAACTCCTTCATTTGCAGCTGATTTAGTAAAACTTCTATGAAGACAGTAAATTTCATGTTTTAGTATACATGACAGTCACATTCTAGATGTTAAGATGCAACAAACAGAAATCAATATCCCCCAACCTGAGCATGAATTTTGTCAGCTCCCAATTATTATCTTGCTTGTGTGAAAGATCTAAGAATAATTGAGGTTCCTGGTCTTGATGTCACACAATGGATAGATAATTTTAGTTTTGAAGGGATATAATCCCAGATATAACATGCTTAACCTGTTTATGTTTGTTAAACAGTCTGTAGGTGGTTACTGAAGTCACATGCATTTTATGGATCATATATTTCACAGGAAGAAAAGCAAACTACATTAAACTTCTATTACTTACATAGTCATTTTCCCTTTAATAGTCAGGTGGAAGAAAGTTTAGTTTTACAGGTCCATTTTAGCCCATTTACCATATAACAATATCTCCTTCAGACTGTTTTGTATTGGAAAAGATAATTTAAAAGAAAACTCACTAAAGAGCAAATGCATGCATTTACCACATTTGTAGACACAAAACTAATTTGATTAGTAAACTAGACAGTGAGGAAACACTTTTCTTCTAGGAAATTGGAGCTAAGCTTTTCTTTACTTGAAGAAGGGAAAGAATCAGTCACCATTTTTTAAAGTAAGCCTACTCTGGGTGCCCAAACTGAAATTCAGTGGGATGAAAGATAATGCTGGTATATATCCTCAGCACAGATCACATCCCTTCATTTATTAGCTAGAAGCACTTGTATAAAATCCTTAGTCCCAGTGGTGACAGGTTTTTATCCAAATATGGACTCTTGAACCTCAGCATCCAAAGGCCTCCCAGTTTCAGACAATCTGTACTGTGGAGTCTGCTGGGCTGGCATAGCCTTCTCTCCACATTATGGAATTGCGTGTCTATGAAAGATACAGAGTTTGCTGTTTATCTCTTAGATGCTCTGTTTTTGACATCATGTGGTCATTTTAAAGCAGTTAAAATGTGAAAGTAAATTACCAGGATGAGACAGTTTTGAAGAATTGACACGTCTCAGGTGAAAGAGACACAGAAGTCCTACCCTGTCAACCCCCGTGGTTCTTCACCCTTCCATCATTAACATATAAATTCCACCCCAAATCCTCTATGATAGTCTCCTCCTAAAGTGACTCTAAACATGCAAACCCCACTGAGATGCTGAACTATAGCCTAACTACTTTCTAATAAAGCTATTTAAATATGTGCATTTTAAAATATTTTCAAAAGATTCGGGTGAGTAAAATTGGGAGATGGAGGGGATTCTCTCTCTGAGGAACTCAGAGAGAGAACTTTTCAGGAACTCATTATCTTAATGTATTCATTTTTGGGAAAGCACGTCAACATCTGAAGTAGGTATTTTGAGGCAGGATATAGCAGGTATAACCTCAGAAACTGCTGATCCTGATTACCTCGATTTTGTACCGCAAAGTCTGTGATAGATCACAAGGCAAAAGAGAGTCTTAAGAGGCAGTCTGACTACACTCATTCAGTGTTTTGGTTCAGGTACTAGAGAAAAGTGTGTCTTTGAAATCTACCCCACACAAAACTGAGGTCTAGACAGCTCCAAAGATTATTCTTAAATTTCCCACAGACACACCAAAACTCAAGCTGAATGAATTAATAACACAATTTTTTTAAATTTTACTTTCTAAGGCTGACTTTTCAAGATTTCCTGAGATGAGATTTGCTCTGCCTATTTCCTTTGGACTCTTCTTGCCATGTTTTGTTGTTGTTTTGGTTGGGGGTTTATTTTGGATTTTGGTTAGGGTCTTTTTGGTGGTTTTTTTGTTTTGTTTTGTTTTATTTTAATAAGAGATATTAACAATTTCAAAGGGACAAAATTTCAAAGACTTCTTTGGAATTGAATTTTTTTTGTCAATACCTTATACTGTCTTCCGCAGATACCTTTTTCATCACCTCTAATTTCAGAAAAATCCAGACTGTGGGAAGGATAAAGGTAAGCCTATACAACAAGCTCTTCTTTTCCACTGCCTGCTACAGAGGCATGGTGAACAGCAATTTATAACCAATGTATACATAAGAGTGGAAATCTCTAACAGGGGTTCAGTTATGCTGGGAAGTATGTAGGTTCAGTTATGCCATTTTCTTGTTGCATTTTATTTCATTTGGGAGATATATACAGCACAAAAGCAGTATTCACCAATATAAACAAACAAGCCTTACAAGCCCTTTGCTGGTATAGTATCCCTTCTTGTACCATTATTTTCATGCTTTATGTGAGATAGAAAAGCTTTCAAAACCAGATAATAACACAAGTACCACCTAGAGTAAAGAATGGTTTATTGGATGGGGGGAATGCATGTGTTAATATCATAGTTCTTTTCCCTCCTTGTAGCTGCAGTAGAGATTTGAGAATATTTCCTTGAAAGAGGAAAGAGACAGTATATAAAAGAACCAAAACACTATTTGAAAATTTCATGCAAGGAGGAGGATATTCCAAATCAGAAAAAAACCCAACTATATAGAGGAAAACAAGGGAGGATTCTATAGTTACAGATGTTCAAATGGGTATTTGGGATTGGCACAAACTCAATTCTAAAACAAATAAAGGTAGTGGAGATGAATTCCCTGAATGTAAACAAACAAAGGAAGCTTTTTTCTAAACGCTTGCAAGGTGTGCATATATGAAGTGCCACTGATTGTGTTCAAAAATTAGATTATTCTTAAAAAAATAATTAAAAAAAGAGCATTTGATTCCAAACAGAACTTCTTTAACAGATGGATAGGGGAATGGCAGAATAATACAACCCCGTCTGCTGTCTGAGTCCCTGCTGAGAGCTACTTTCAAGCTGATAATACAATTCTATTTGTGGCTAAAATCGTGCTGTACTGGCAGTTTAGCTCCTCAGGTTTTTTGCAGGGGGAGAGAGATTGTTTTGTTTTGCTTTTGCCTTATTATTATGAAGTATTTCTATGATCTCAGATTTAAAAAATTGTGGAATATCTTGCTTTTTATTTCAAAGTCACTTGTTCTAACATCTGAATTTGAAGGCATATTCTGAAACCAACGCAGGAAAGGATCTGAGAAAAAGTTTAAGTCCATGTATTTTCAGGAGAAGCATGATGGGTAAAATTACAGATTAACATTGACTTCAATAGGGGACATATATATTCTTGAAACAGAATATAGGCTTAGATGTTATCTAAAAAGGACTGAATCATTGTGTTGTAGTGTTTATAGGTTTTCCCTTTTTAAACACACATAACAGGTATGTCTGTTAATTTAAAAAAAAGGAAAAGAAAAGTAAAAAAGAAAAAATGCAATCACCAATACATTGATATAAAACAACAGAATTGTTGATTGGTGGCTGGTGGAAGAGGAGGTTGCATTTTTTATTGGACATGCACGTGAGGTAAATTATGTAGCCAAAAGTTGTTCAAACCTAATTTAAACTAATGAAATACTCCTGTAAATATGATAATACAAAGATAGGGGGAGGAAAGCTTTATTCACTTTCCATGTTGATGTTAAAATAGAAACAAGGCAGACCAAGACACCTTGAACCGAGTTCTGCCAAGGTACAAAGGCATTTAGTGCTCATTTCCTACATATGGATTCAGTCTGGCTCCGTGACTACTGCAAGATCAGCATCAATAGTAATTCTAGTTGCAAACTTACACTCATTGGCAAAAGTTGTTGGTTTTTTTTTCATGGACAAGACTTGTAAATGTCAGATGAATTCTAGGGATAGAAACAACACCACATAAAAATTGAATGAGGTCTTTACCATCTCATCAACAGCACTGTCTTTGTGCATGAAGGGGTTGACTTACACGGACATGAAAACATGAACGTGATTTCCAGTTGATTGCCCAGAACATTTTTTACCATAGTTGAAAAAATTCATGTTCTATGCTAACAGTGTTGATTACACAGAAGTAATCCACCACTAGGCATGTAGAATGAATGCCTGGAAACATAGCCAGGTAGAGCTTGACACTGACTGTTACTTTGTCTCCAGGTTAGCCTATATCAGTTTTGCTCTTTTCAGTAAATCTCTTTGTCCAAAGGGTTAAGTGTTAACGTAGATTTAACCTGTAATAATGATAAACAATACTGGAAATAACTTGAAACCCCCACGTGAAATCTTGTCACTGACCAGCACACTGAGAAGTCTTCTGGATACTTTTGTAGCTGTGTGGAAATTTTATTCCTGTTAAGGGACGTGACAGAACTGGTTGGCAGCTCAGCCTCTGAAAAAAACAGCCTCTTTTGGCCTACTTTTTTATAGTCAGGAACTCACTCAAACTAGTAGGGAAGAATAGAAAAATGCTTGTATCTGACTTTCAGGCCAAATGTTCTTCTTCTCCTCCCTAGCACAAGGAATTCAGGAGCCTGACATGGCACCACAGAGGTTTTGCCTGCCTTTTGTGTGGGATCCCACATTTTTGTATTATTTGAGATTGTCTCGCCATGGTAAATCTATCTTTTTGGCTATCTATATTTGGAACTGTTTTAATCGACCTCTTTCTTCAAGGAATAGAGAAGTTATTACCAAATCATAGATTTTTAAAGCCAGAAGATTTTAATAGTCTTCCACAACTTGGCCTTCTGTGACTGGGCATCCCACAGAATTTTGCCCAGTTATTCTCCTATTTTGCCCAACTAAATGAGATAGTTTAAGAGATCCAATCTTAATTTAAATCCCAAATGACAGGAAATGGTTACAATACTTAATTAAACTTAAAAGTTTATATCTTATTTTGACTTAGAATTTCTGTGACTTCCCCTTCAAAGCCTTTCATCTTATTAGGTCTCTGCCTGCCTGACATGAAATAGCTTATTGGGATCAGTGTGCAACCATCAACATTCTCACCTTTTCAAACCTCAAGGCCTGTACTAGAGCAAAGACTTTATATTCCACTTGATCCAGAGGAATAAGACCAATGTGCAATTTATCTTCCAAATAGTTCCCAGAACACCTTCAATGTACAGGAATATCTGCTGGTCTGTTTGTCTGCTTCTTTTTTTATTCCTTCAGAATTAAGAATATTTTGCATTATTAAAAGCTTGGGGTTGCTTCTCTCCAGAGCATAATCCTTTCCCTCCACACTCCATTTTTTTTTCCCCCATCAAATTCAATAAAAATGAAGAAAAATGGTGAAAAAAAATAATTAAAAGGGGAGAGGGGGGTGAGGAAGGGGTTCAGCATTTACAGCTATTTTTTAATATTCAATTTGTTTAAAATAGCCCTGAAATCATGTGGTGGGTTAACCTTGGCTGACTGCCAGGTGTTCACCAAACTGCTCTCTCATTCCCTCTTAGCAAGACAGGGAGAAAGAGTAAGATGAAAAATCTCGTGGGTTGCAATAAGAACAGGGAGATTGCTCGCCAATTACTGTCACAGGCAAATGAGACACAACTTGGGAAGATTAATTTAATTTATTGCCAATTAAAAATAGAGTAGGATAGTGGGAAAGCTAAACTAAACAAAAGAAACTCTACCCCCACCCTTCCTTTTTTTCCAAGATCAGCTTCACTCCAGACTCCTCTGTGTTTCCCCCCACCCTGCCTGGACCAGATGGGAATGAAATGTTGCTGTCAGTTCATAACACTTTCTGCTGCTGCTTACTCCTTTGTCTCTGCTCCACCATAGGGTCCTTCCCACAGGATGCAGCCCTTTGTGAGCTACTCTAACATTAGTACTTCCCACAGGCTGCAGTTCCTGCATTTTCTACTCTTTCTTAAATATAGCAGAGACACCACCAGCATCACTGGCTTGGCTCAGATTTGGCCAGTGGTGTGTCCCCTTTGAAGCTGGCTGAAGCTGACTCTGTCCAACACGAGGACAACTCCCAATGTCTTCTCTCAGATGGCATCCCTGTAGCCCACTACCCTACCAAAACCTCCAATATAAACCCAATTCAATCAACAATGCATTGCAGATTTAGAAAAAGTTTTTGGTCTGATTTTTCTATATTTATACTGGTACTCCAAACAGAGATACTCCTACAAAGAGTCATTGACAGAGCAAGACTTCAAAAAAAAGTAGCTACTCCTTCATAATTACATAATTTTAGTTATTAGATTGTTTTTGAGTATGTGAGATATTAAAATAGCTAAGGTTCACACAACAATGAACCACCCAGAAGCACTTATGCAATGCAGTCTCCAGTTCTGCAGCATGAATTAATTATGATTAAAAACATTGCAAGTTAATGGACTCCTCTATGAATGTTTGGTATACTGTGCCAAAGCAACAAAAAGGAAATGCTGTTCTTCAGAATGTTGCCAAGGAGTTCTCAGCTTTAAAAGTTAATATTATGCCTCCCAACACAGGTAGACCTTTGCATCCTCTGCTGGTTATGTGATAACATGCTTACAGTGAGAGGGCATGCATGTTGTCAGGGAGAAGTGATGCACTTTGGTGGGTCATTCTTAAAGAATAATAAGCTTTTAAGAATTGCAAAGATATTTATGGTTTACAGAGAGTGCAGAATGAACTCATGTTATATTTTAGAAACAATAATGACTTAAACTCTGATGATAAAATTAAAGAGATTGCTCTCAAACTTTAATTATTATCTTTTTTTGAATACATAAATATGAGATAATTCTGATAGAGTTTGTAAAAATACATAACTGTACTAGTCTCTAAGGTGGCACCATCTGCTTACAACTAGACAAGAACACATTTCTTCTCTTATGCAGATCTTTGAGAGGCTAAGGCTTGAAAAGGCAAATTTATCCCTAACTGGGTCGTAGTGCTCATCCTTATATTAACACTTATATTTCCACTCATGTGTTTTTGAGACAGGCTTACAAAGAATGAAAAGTTGCTATAGGCATACGCTCAACTCATCTGTAGAAGTGACTAAGGTGAAAAGATGAGAAACATGTAGCATTCTTTCAACACGCCTTTCAATCTGAAGCTTCTCCTGAAATTAAAATTATTTATTTTAGTGCTTTACAGTAAGAGCAATTTAAATGGACAGGGAATTTCATATCTTTGGGGGCTTTTTGGTTTTCTGTTTTTAATTGCTTTGGTTTGATGTCCCCATTTGTTCAGGAGGCAGACCAAAGACATCATGTCAAAATGAGTGATTTCAAATAGGCCAGAAAGCAGAAATAGGAAGTCTTTAAAACAAAATCCAAAATCTGAATTGAAGAGATGAAGCTCTGAGAAATTTCAGGTTCCAATGAGTTTCATCTACATGTCTTAAATGTTTGTACTTTAGTTGTCCAGAGTCAGCTTGTACAGCCTCCCAGTACTTGAATAAAAACAGTGAAGTGACAGTGCTTCTGGATGGTTCTGTTGGTCATTTACTGTCAGAAGGAACCAACTGAAATTCACAATTTTCTACAGCACAATATCCTAGTAACTATGCAGGTACCCAAAACATGGGGCAAGAATTTAAATTATGTTTAGGAAAATTAAAAAAAAAAAAAAGAAAGAGAAAAAAGTGATAGAGCAGAAGAATAGTCTAAATAATAATTGCCGTATGTAAAAGAAATTATTAGAATGAAGTAGTTTTAATCTGTGAGATCATATTTTTCATTTACTTCTACTCACATAATTCTCTTTGGTTATGATTTGAAGTTTGACATTGGAAAGCAATTGTACATGGTAAAAAGAAGTTTATTACTAAAATGTTATCTTACATCTCTTCAGCAGCATGTATTATTTTTAAAACAAATAAAATAAAAATGTGACTGGAACCTAGAGATGAATTATCAATGATTTTTTTTTTAATTGGTGGAGATTCTAAAGAAAATATTATAATTAAAAGTAGAGGCTAATATTTCATTTAGCATGGAGACTTCTACATGTTTAGAAAATGAAAACTGAACAAACAATGTCTACCTTCATTGGACTTGGGAAACATAGTTGTAATAAGTAAACTTATCATAAAAAATTCCTGAATGAGCTAGGAAGGAGGGATACCATGCAGAAGGGACTGGAAAAGGGCAAAGTAGTTCAATATTTTTGCATTTTTAGAACAAATTTATTTGATTCCAACATAGAAAAATATAATTGTCAACATTTTCAAAAAAGAAGATTTTAAATTTTTTTAAAATTCTACTCCATCAGGAAGTCTAAATACCCCAAAACATGGTTTCATCTCTTATCTTCTCCACCCCTCTTCTTCCTTCCCACCTAGTAAAATAATATATTGATATTCCATTATTGTTTTACCAAGAAAAAGATTTTTCTCTCTTTTTATTTTTTTGCTTTTTCTTCCCCTTTAGGAGGTGAAGGATGACATCTTGGTCCCCAGTGAAGTTAAAAGAAAAATTCCCACTGACTTCAATAAGAACAGAATATCATCCAGAATGCTCATATTCCTGAGACCTTTGTCCTATATGCACAATAAATTACAGCTGGTGTCCACCTGTCATTTTAAATTTTCCTGCTTGTCTTTCTCTTTCTGCTCAGAAATTTTTTTTAACCATCTGATTTTTGAGCAATGGGTTTCAGATATGATGAGAGGGGTGAGACATGGGGATTTTGTATCACTCTATGATGGCCCCTGCCAAGAGATAATGGATTGACATTGACAAATCCCTAAGAGCCAGACCTGACAGTTAACGGATGCTGTGAGATCAGTCTCAGGGAACAGTCTAAGGTTAAGGGGGCAAAAGCAGTGTGAATACTCCACACTTGTCTGATTTTGAGTCTTCCAAACTAAATGTGTTGAAAGCAAGAGGAAGCAAGCCAGCAGTGGCAGAGGGAAAGCAGGGGGAGAAGGGACGATACAGTGAAATCTTTACATCGAACCCAACACATCAGTCATTGCAGAATTCTTCACGGACTACAGGTAGTGATGATTTATAGCTGGTAAGCTTCAATTTGGGAGGCCATAAGCACATTCTTTGATCCAGACTTCTACAGATTTGTTTCCTATGTACTCAGTAAGTAATAAGTGATTTGCTATTGATTTGTCCACAGGCAGAAGAAAAGTGGATTGGTGCTGTAACCCCAACGTGAATGGGAACTTCAGGGACACTGCTACAGAAGGGAAATACACACAGACAGAAAAATGTACAGATACTTTAAACATGCCAAGTCTCTAGCTCCCAGAAATGCTCCAGCTAAAGCTTTAGTATCACCAAACCCTATGCAACTGCTTTTACTTCAAATTGCAGTGTTTGATCATAGCTAATAACAGAAGTATGTGATGAAAGAAAATCCCTTAACAGCCATGACCTGAAATCTCATGCACAGATTCCCAAGGTACAGTAAGCGTTATCTTAAAGAGCTTAAAATGTTGACAAGAATAAGAACATAAGGTAAAATTTCAATCTATATGAAATACTTTTCCAGTTACATAAAAGCTTAATTATTTAATTCCATCCTTAGTGCAAAACAGTACAAAGCTATCCCCTGTGTTTTGCATCATAATGCTGGATTACCAATTTGTCATTAAGGGCAATTTCTGCTCTAGAAAAATTTGCCTTGCTTTTTGTTTCTGATTTGTAATGTTATGGACTTATATTCAGAATAACATATGAAAAATATTTAATACAAAAAATTTTCTTTACTGCTCCAAGAATGTCTTTCAGTATTCAAACTTAGTTACTCAGATAACAAACCTGTATGAGGTGTTGTATCTACCACATTATGTCCTGACCACACCTACTTGTAGTCATAAAATTTAATTACAAAATACATTAATTGATTGGTTGGGTGAGTAAATTTCAGGAATTTGCCCTTTGTTTTCTCTGAGTGTTTTAAAGAACAAAATTTTCCTAATGACATTTCCCATGGACAGATGTAAAGTGACAAGAGTCTTATAAAAAATGACAGTACATTACAACTATTCTTGATATTAATTGATTCCATTTAATAAGGGCTGAATACAACAGGCAAAGGAATAACTTGGACTAAACATATATGCTAGTAAAACTCCAGTTACTTTCCAATAGGGATAAGATTTATCCCAATATGAAAGCAAAGTATGTGAGAATTCCTACCTTTGAGTCATAAAACAAAGGAAAAAGTTTGAACCTTTTTTTTTTTATTTATTGTTTTGGCATGTTTGGCAGCTGTTTTGGACTTACTTTGTTTTCTGTATCTTTGGGCAACTTTACAAAACCAAAGTCATCTAAACTCTGTTTTAGGCTCAATTTACTAAAAATTTCCCTGCTCAGGGACAACTTACATAAGAGCGAATAATTGGGCTTTTATGAGCCAGTTCCTTCACCAATCAATCTTCGATGTAATGGTTCAAAACAACAGCAGCAGTATGCATGACTGGCAAAATGTTTTGCACTCAAATACCGAGCCTACTCCATTTTGACTAATAGTAGCTTTAGTCAGCTAAGAAACAGGGAAGGATAAGTCTGAGAGCTTAGAAAGCTTGCCTCCATGTCTGTATCTCACTCAGTAATTCTCTCCTCCAGAAAAACGGAGGAAACTGCAATAAAATTGCACTAAAGAATTTCTTTATTTTTTTCTGATGACTACAAAACCATGTACAAGTTGAGCTCAGCCACTGACGCAACTTTCATGTTTTATGCAATAAAGGAGTCAATCTGCTTCAGGGGTCAAAAGTATCCTAAGCATGAGACAGGATTTTTGTTTCTGATCTGAAATCACCCATTTAAGTGATTACTGCAGCACTGGGGAGTGTGTGTGTGTATGCCTGCACTATCAATTTAATTTCTGGCTAATTTTCCTATAGAATTAGTTGGGGGAGGAGTGTGGAATTCTGTGGGGTTTTTTTCCTAAGGACAGCATAACTGAGTTGGTTAGAGTGATTTGATGTATCTCATATGTAATACGTACATAACATGACATTAAATACTGGCAGACAAATTTTCAGGGTGAATAAAACAGAGCTTTATATCCCCTTTTTGAAGCTATATAATTTTATGTTCGGCAGGATTGGAACCCTAGTTTATAAGGACTATACAGTAAGCCAAGGTGCATAGTAAATCAAGGGATCATTTACAAATACATATTGTTGGTTAAAATAGGTTATTTTATTTTCCTAAATCTGAAATCCTAGGCCACAAGAAATGAAGAAATTCTGAAGAGAAACTGGTAAAAATTTGAGACAAATTGAGACATGAATTTCATGAGTACGTGGGGGGAAATAGTGAAAAAAACATTTGTAACATCTTCCCTTGTAAAATTATTTTCAAGGCCAAACTGAGCATTAAGAGGAGACATTACGAAAGGTCCTAAAAAGGCATCACTAAGGAGCAGACCTAGATAAAAGACAGTTAATTATGCTCACAGATATTTATTACCTCAAAGTGTCTAAATAAAATGTAGCTTTTAAACTATTATCCAAGCAAAACCAATGATTTTAACTGGTTCTTTTTACTCAGTATTGATATTCTGTACAGAAAAACACACATAAGCACAATTTCTTAAAACACACCCAATACCAATGAGCATAATTTTTAAAAGTAAAGAATGTCCTGAAAACTAATAATAAATACTCCTTCTCCACCAGTTTGACTTTCTGAGGAACACAGCCTCGAAACCTGTGTTTCCCAGGAAGCACACTGAATATGAATAAAAACCCATTGCTCCTAGTTTTTAAGTGAGCATAAGTGGTGGCAGACATATAAGAAACACACAGTAGAAATGAAATTGAATAGAAAATAACTTTCTCAAGAGTACTTCTCTAATTTTGGAATCTTAATTACAGTGTGAATTTACATATGGAAAATGAGAGAAAATTAAAAATGCAGACCGTTATTTAGCAAAACAAGAATTTGCATTCAAGAAACAATTGAAAAATGCATGTTTACATTTAGCATTTTGCTTAAAAGAAAATCTATATAAATTTATATTGTTTGTTCTTTGCTTTTCTCTGATAGTTAGAAAACAGCTGTTCTATTGCTTTGGACTTTGACTGGCTAGATTGCAAGGCTCAATAATCTGTCTCGGCTCAGGGTTAAGTGATGGAATTCATTTAAATGCCCCAGAAGTAATCATCCACAAAGAGTACATTATTTCTTTTTTATGAATTTTCAAACCTAATACTGATGGGTGGCATGCAATTAAACCTGATCAATATGTAATTTAGGTGGGCTGACATGTTTTCAAATTCTCAGAATATAGATTCTTTCAATATTGCAAGAGCTTAGTGAAATACTCAGCCCTTATGAAACAGCCAAAGCAGTTTAGTACAGTAAAACAACAAAATAACGCCTGTTCCAAAGACAAATGGGGAAGAAATTAAAGTTACAGACACTAACTTTTTAAATAAATAAGTAAGAAAATGAGGCCTTTCTTAAAAGGTTAAAAACAACCATTTTGATAGAAATTAACATGTATATGTAAAGATTGATGTACTGCACTATATAAAGCCAAGGGATTAATTCTTTTAACAGGGTGTTTAAACATAGCTCTGAGAGAACTAAATTATGATAACAGTCAGTTATGTATCACAAATATTCATTCTGAAAGACTATATTAGCAAAATATTAAAGAAAAGTTTGTTTGTTTTTAAAAAATGGGGTTTATCATAATGATCCTTTGTGTTAAGCTAATAAACAAGGCAAAGTACATTGCTTTGTGACCCTAAAGGTCATCAGAGACAGTCTCTAGTATTACTAATTACCTTGCTGTCATTTACACAATAAGAATTACACTTGACTTCTTAAAATCTTACATGGACCAATTTTAAAATTTATGCCTGAGGTTTTAGTCTGCTTCCTCTTCTGTTTGCACAGACAGGACCCATGTTGCTTTCCAGAAAAAAACCCAAAAATATAATCATACATAATTCTCTAAGAATGTAATATTTGAGAAAACAAGGAAATTTTTAAATCGTTTTAATCTTTAGCTTATCTATAATTTTGAAACTGGTTTTAGATAACAAGGAAAGACTGATTTATCTGTTTTCTCTAACTGTGATGCTTTTTTATCACATATAAATTTCATTTCTCAGATATCTCTGTTCAGCTTTTCTTTATCACTCTTAGCATTATTTGTACCTTACATCATTACACAACTTCTGCGAATGCTGAAGATGCATTGAATATTGCACACCTATAAAGCACAAATGTGAGTATCACAAAGGATAAATTTTCAGATTCTCAAAGGCTCTGCCTGTTTTCTGTTTTAGGAGTTTTGGAAATCATCTTCTTGCATGTATGCCATATGAAAGTATATCACTCATTCTCCTGTGAAGTTAGAGAGATGGCATTAAGTAGCGGTAGAATTTTGAAATCCTTTTCTCATTAAGTGGGAAAAGACTGGGAGGAAGTAGGTTCCTGATTTTTTTTCATAGCAGTGTGGGGGTAAATCTGCTTTAAGCCCGTTAACTTCATTTATTCTGGATTTTTGGTATGTAGTTGTAGGTAGATTTAATGGGTGCATGCAGACCTCTGCTCCCCATTGCACACTCAGAGACTTTGGTGCCTGCACAAGCCAGGTTAATCCTGCAGAAAGCAACAGTATCCTTGAAGTGTGGTGAGCTAAAAAAAAAAAAGTCATGATTATTTTAGTTCAGCTGAACAGAAGACTGTTTTTTCTATGGAAAAGAAGTCTGTATCACTAACTAGTGATGAAGAAATCCAGAATAAAAAGCAAGACCACCTTATTACAAAAATAAATAAAAACCTGCAATTGTTCCACTGCACAGTTTGGGTAACTGCTGAATCGATAACATTTGTATATCTAACTTCAGCAAACTTTTTTTTGTATTATGTTGATGACTGGATTTCAGTGAGTGTCACAATCAAAGAATTAAATATCATTAACAATATTAAAAATATTTTGTGAAAATACAGTAGATTTATTTTAAAAGTGCACCTCCTAGGTGCCAAATGTGAAACTAAGAAGTAGCAGTTACAATATAAATTGAAAGCAGAAATATATTCATTTTCACTAGGGAAGAGCACTCTAGAATCAAGCAGCTTTATAAAAAATGCATTAAGGATTTTCAACACCATGCTAAAAGCTGTAGGCTTAAATAGAAAACATTCATTAAAAATTTCTACAGAAAGCAATAGGTTACTATCCCATCTGCAGAAAAGTGTTTCATTTGCAAATTAATAAGCTTTTATAATAGCTACAGCTGATTGGATTTATACATGAGCTCTATTGACTGTTTGCTGTTAAACTCCAGAAAATCTTCTGCAAGGATTTATTCCCCCGTTTAACAAATATGAATTCTTTATCATGGCACCACACAACCAGGGCTCTAGCCCAAGCCCCACAGAATTATGGTGTGCTTCCAGCCTCCACCAAAATCCATGGAAGCTGTCTGATGGCAGATGCTGCATGGAGCCCAGAAGGATCAGCCCACCCCTGCCTTTAATAAAATGCTAAGCGAGTACCTTCGATGTGTCATTTTGAAATACCTGAAGTGATGTGAAGGGGAAGACATTCGCTGAGCTATTTGCTGGTCACTGGGACAGAAATGACAAAGGATTCTGTCCATTAGTTTTTCAATACTGTGTTCAATAGCAATAGGAAATTGATGGGGGAACAGTGGGATCACATTGGGGAAACTTATGATGCGGACAATAGCACTTCCAATAAAAGGGCTTTTGATTTTCTGTGTGTCAAACTGTTTTAATATTAGGGCATTTCTAGGTCAATGAAGGGTTAATGTAGCACCATAAATCATATCCAAACAAGAGCCCCGTAACTGCCTATGTCGAACTATTCTGCTAAGGTCAAAAAAGTATTACGAGAAGGAAAACACACACAAAAGTAGGTTGCAAAAGCAATGCAGAGCCACATCTATTCCACTGCCCCAAATCTGACATTGACACAGCATACTAAAGAGAGTGAATAATAGGTGAATTAGAAATTAATGATTCCTCTGCTATGTAAATGGCAATTAAAGGACATACCATGCTGCAGGCTCTGTCCTAAAACTCCTCTCCATTTGTTTGGATTGAAATTCATAGCGTATGTAAATGTAGCAATGAGACCTGGTATGTGACTACTGAAAGCAAGAAATCTGGACACAGTTTCAACAGATATGTTCTTAAATTTATGTTTACAAATTTACCTTTAAAACAGAATTTAAAGGGAGGAAAAAAGTGTTGTTTAGCTGAATTCTTGGTATGAGTAAATAATGGCTGCACAGAGTAACACATTATACCTTCAACACAGCACAGTAGCAAAACTCAATAATTTACATTGATTATAATCCTACACATCAAAGTGTTACTTTAACAAAGCAACACAGTAGCTGCTATTTGTAAGTGCCTTCTGTCCTGAAAGGTGCTAGAAAGAACAGTTTCCTTTCATGGTGTCAAGGTGTTAAGTTTTTATCTCATAAAACATCCTTTCATCTCCATTACATGTAAGTGCAATTAATGAAATGACAAATTCAATAAAGAATAGAGGAGTTGTGGTAAAGGAATGTTTCTGTTGTTTTGTTCGTGCTCTTAGTTTAGTATGGCTACATTTATCACATAAGGTATAGAGAAAAGGCTTTTGGAGCCAAAGAATCCTTCAGGGACGTTTTCAAACAGGGGAAGATCACAGTCCAATACTGTTTTACTAGTGAACTAGTGAGATCTACTCAAAATAAAAATTCAAGTCCAGCTTTGGGAGTTACTGTACCTTGTAGTCAGTCTAAGAAAAGAATGATTCAGAACTGGGTAAACTTCGACACATTTGTCATTTAAAATCTGCAAATTCCTGCAATATTCTGTGCTAGCATGTGAAACAAATGGGCTTCTGGGAGGGAAAGCTGCATTGACAAACTCAGCAAAGAGCAATTTTCTGTCATTTAATGAAGGATGGAGGGAGGCCTTGATAAAGTACCCACTCATTACAAGTTTGTTTTTGTACGTGTGTCTGTGTGTGAGACAGAGAGAATGTGTGTGTGTTGATGAAAGGGTAATCTCACTAGTTCAATCTTCTCAGACAAGCTAGACTTGCTAAAAGCACTCTTTATTTTCTTGTAAATTCAGCTAGGCATACATTCACATACATAATATCTGCATGCTGGAATTTTCTTTTTGCTAAAAGATGCATGATGTTTATCCCTGCTCTGATGTTGTCTCTTTTTGTCTAAAATGCACCAACCAATCGATCAAGTGTTTCTCCCTCTTTAGTATATATGAAATTTTATAAAAATGGGGGAACAAGTTATAGTCCCATACATATAGTATATAAAGCAGGCAAACATTTGTGTATTATGGTCAGTTTTCTGAACAACGTAAGTCTGTGCTGCATATCATTCTAGATAACCTTTAGAAAATAAGACAATTACCAGCTCTCATCCTCTGCCTAATACTGAAAGCAGAATAAGCAAACTTCACTACTGTCATGAATCCAGCTTAGTTGTTTAGTGTACCCATAGGAAGGTTCTGGTCTTAACTTGAAATAAATTAGCAAAGTATGTATTAGGAAATACTCATAAATTGAGTGGGTGCACATTATCTCCTAGTAACTTGTAGTCTTTCAAAGACTCACTACAGCTTCAAGCTTCAAGTGAGGCAATGTTCATGAAGTTGAGGACATGAAGCCATTGCTGACTGAGGGATTTGGTGTTCAATAGGCTACAACTTAAATATGCCATTCAATGTATTGCTGACTGCTTCTATAATGAAATAGTTTTTATATTTTGCTTTTATGTATAGCAAAGGACTGCATCACTAACAAATTAATTCAAAAGCTTCCCAATTAAAACACAACCCGTCTATTCCCTTTTTATTCTTTTGAATGGATATTGTTCCTTGGGTTTGGAGTAAAACATAATTAACTGTGCAACCAAAATTAAAAGAGCATAGGTGTGACTGGAACCATAGCATATTTTTATCGAGCTTAGATTTTCAGATATTTGATAAGCACCCCAAGGAGCAATCCTGAGCATCCCTGGCCAAGTTCCTGATTTTGCTAAAGTCAATGGGGCAGATCACAGAAGGTGGATTTTATCATGGAATTCACTGAAAACTTCTATCAGCTAGAATCACAGTATACATATTGCTTTGTCTTCTGGAGTGGTGACTAGATTTACCTTAGTTGTTATACATGACAAAATACTTATACTTGTTATTAGTAGATAAACATCAGCCTGCTAACATTGTGAACCATATACTTATACATAAACAAAGAGGCAATTTTTAAGGAGCCATAATGGCTTATGCTGTAAAAAAAATTAAATAAATAAATAAAAACACCAAAACAAACAAACAAAAAACCCCTAAAAACATGATAAATACTGCCCAAACCAAACATATAAAAGAAGACTGGTAACAGAAGAACAATCACAGTTTTTAATGTTAAGACTTCCTGGCATTGCAATTAGTAAAATAGTATCTGTATCAGAAAACAAAAATTTCAGGACAATTGCTATTTTTTCCTATTATTTTCTATAATTTTTACATGCACACTTGTAATTGTAAAGTCATAACATATGCATGACAATTCTATAATTCACCTCTCTTCTACTCACCTTTTTCTTCTCTAGTGATAGTAAAAAAGTATCTGAACCATTTTATATAATGCTTGGTTGGCATTGTAAAACTGAGCTACGAACAATATTTCTCTCCCCACATATGGGAATTGATTACTAAATAATAATTTGTTTGATGCCTTAAAACATAGAACATCAAAACTTATTAAGAGAGTACACATCTTGGTTTATGCCTGTTAGAATAATAAGATTTGATATTAGTGCTCTAAAGCTGTATAGTACTTTATTATACAATCTGCATTTTTATAACTACACTGCTATTTAAATATCTTAGCTACCAAATTATTCCAAAAAATTATTACAAGCATATGTCTCTGAATTTAAATGGTAAGCCTTATGAAGAGAAGTTACCTTAGATACCTAGTTCAAACGATGTGCAAAAAAAAAGTATTCTAAAGTCTTTAACATGTAGTCCCTACAGTGTTTTCAGCCAGGGGCCAAAACCATGATGTCCCAATACTTTTGAGATTAACAAGTTAGTGGTTTTTAACCAAAGCAGCCCATGGGTTTGATACTGAAGCACTGCAGTAAATACAGCACTCCAGCTGGTACCAGTTCCCAAAACAGAGCCAGTGATGCATTACACATTTTGGGTCTGATTCAGCAATTGCTTGTAATGAAGTCATAAATCTGCTTTTGCTGGACAGGTACATCAAACTTGCAACTACTTGCTATTTAAAGATGTGTCTGGTCCATACAGAAATCAGGTAATTTCCTCAAATTTTATGTCAATTGGACTTTTATTTTCCCTGCTGTACCTGTGCCATACCTAAATGTGGATTAATTCTAGACCTTTTACCCTGAAAAAGGATAACACATTCTAACTGGCATTTTAGGATTTTGGGCAAATACAAGATTTCACAGCACAGCTATTGAGACTGAGAAAACTTATTGGAAGTTTTAGGTGAACATAGAATTAAAGTGAAAAAAAAAAAATCAACCAAAACAAACAAACAATCCAAAAAACAAACAAACAAAAACCCCACCCAACTAACCAACCAAAAAATAAAAAACAAAACAAAACAAACAAAAGACCACAAAAAAATCCTACAGCATAAAGAAACCACCCACCATCTGAGATCTCAGTCCTCACAGATCCCTGTCTAATCAAGTCTACCGTGATAAAATTCACCTCTACATGAATATCACCAGTTTTTACACACGATCTCACTCAGCTATTTGCACAGGATTGTTGCCTCAGTTGGCAGCCAGGATACATTCTAGGAGTACTTTAGTGCTTTACACCCTCATTGAAGACAGGATGGAGAATCATTACCTCTCTGAAGTACTGGGTGATGCTTTACTGAATGAGACAAGAGGCACTTCAAATAAAGATCAACCTCAGCTCATAATGCACAACACTGAAAATAAAAAGTAAGTCCCTAAAATTACCACTGCTTTCCTCAGTGGTGGTTAAAATAATGTTTTCCTGGAAGCACTTTGCTACACCTCTTCTGGAAACATTTTTTTCCTGAGGGATGTCCCCATTTGCTGACTTGAAATGAAAACATAAAATAAAGCCAAAGAATTATTAAAATAGTTTACTGAAGTATTCCAAAAACTCATTAAATATGCTCAGAAAATTTGCAGCAGATGCCTTTATCAATCTTCCAAGGAATCCTTGATTTCTGATTTTTAACAGTGGCTGAACAATCATGACATAAATAGTGCATAGAAAAAAATAAAAGAATGTTTTTACATGGTCTTTTAAATGAAAGTACCTATTTTTAGAAGATTATGTAGATGTTGGCAGAGGTTGTTTTCAAGTGGTAGATTTCAAGTGGTAAATTTTCAATAAAATTTCGAAAAAAAGCTAAAAGAATTCCTTACCATTTGTTCTGACAAGCCATAGAGCAGACCTTTTGTTTAAGGGTATTTTTGTGTTTCTCTACTTTTGTTGTTGCTGATCACTAACTGAATGGCATTTCCTCTATAGGATATCCATGCTGGTGGGCACAGCTGCATGGCAGACTGTTGTGTTAGCAGACGGATCCTCTATGCCAGTGGCAGCATGTTCAGTTTAGGATCACATGGATCTTAAGTCTTGGTCTGTAAGTATCATTTCCATCTCAAACCTGGAGCAGTCTGGCCAAAGATTAATGCAGTTTTTAGTTAGATTTTTCCTCTCTAGCCATGGTTAATTAGATCATACCAAACACAGGGAAGTGAAAAATAGTGAGATGTATGGTCAAAGTCCCCTTCTTCCACAAACCCTAAACACCAGGGTTTTTTGGCTTTCCATCAGCAAAACAGGAAAAATCATAAGATTCCTGGTTATCTTCTTTTCACAACATCAAGTGATACAAAACCAGTAAAATAATGCAGGGGACTTTTTTTCTAGATCAACGAGCAAGGTCTCCTCTTAGTTACACTAAAATACTCTAAACTGCTTTGCTATAGTGCCTGTATCTGGAGAACAATTCTCATGTTTCACCTTTTAGACATGTAAGCAGCAATAGAACATAAAAACTGCCAAATGCCTCACAAAGATGATGAGCGTTTGGATAATCACCATATTATTTTTATTTGGAATACTGCTTCAAAATATATTTTTTCTCTAAAAGTTATTTCCAAAAGCTCTTTCTCCATTTGAAATGGGAAATCAGATCTACAGAACTGAAAATAAAAGTTACTGCTTCTGTGCTTGTATAAATACCAGTCTAATCAGAATACAGTATATTATTGGATTTTTAATTTTCCTTTGAAAAGACCAAGCTATGTTAAGCAGCCTTTAGCAAGCTGTCACAGATGAGACCAATAAGCACATCCTGACTTAACACACATCAGGGGTTGCCAAGGATACACTGTCAGGGGACTAGGGTCAGGAGTCAAACTGACCAATATTGAGTAAATTACATTGGTTCGAATGATTCCCCCTGAGCTAGTAATGATATGGCATGCACATAGTTTTGCTCTGCAGACTGATAAATACTGCATTTGAAGGCTAAACAAGGAACAAAGCATGGAAAAATGATTCTCTATAGACTGTCATAAACATTCAGTCACATCACTCTGAGATTAAAAAATACCATCATTGAAATTATCAGTATTCCTTTCCTGAAGAAATGCAACAAAAGGACTAAGGCTTTTCACTGCAAAAAGCAAAACAAGCAATAAGCTAAAATAACTGGAAAGGGCAACATATGCAAAAGGGCGCAAGTCATTCTTAATACTTTGTACCTTGTTCAGTCCTTTACTGATATGAAAAGTATTACAAAATCTTTACTAAATAGAACTGTTCATGACAGCTTGCAATAGCACAATGAACCTCTGTTATTCCCTGCATACTTAAAAACAATTTTTTTTTCTAGTTGTGACTCATCGGAAAGAAATAAGAAAAGCTTAAAGGTGTTGTTTAATACCAGAATTCTACTAAAACAACTTATGTCAAATTCACTGCAAAGCAAATTAACTAAAAGGAAGTAACTTGAGGCAAAGTCTATTGGTAACTGAAAGCACAAGTATAAGAAAGAATCTCTTGCTGACGAGCCAACATATGGCACAAGATTCTCTGGGTCCCGATGAGAAACTACATTTGTAATACCAGTAAAGCTCAAATTTTCATTTATAACATAAATATAACATAATGTAAATAAGAAATATTACACTTCAGAATTCAGAATCTTTATTTTCTCATTGCTTATATTGCCTTGTATCTTTTAAAAATTCTTCTAAGTATGCCAAGTAAGTACTGGGGAGAAGTTAGTGACTTCTAAATCTTCATTCCTTAGTCCAGATTTTTCTTTCATGATCATCATGTCCATCCTTTTTACATTTCAGTTTGGTATTTTTCTATTATTAGCTGAATACTTTTTTCAAGGCCACATTTACTATATTTTCTTCTTTAAGCTATTTCTTTCTTTCTCCATAATGCTTTTTCCCCTCCCTGATCCTTGCTACCAGGGAACACAGACAGAAAATCTTTTTTCCACCTTCCACAAAGATGCTTCCAAACTAACAAATTGAGTATCTTTCAAAACAAGGTACTTTGTGTTCTGTCAACAATGCTTTAAAAATTGCTCGGGTCTTCCGTATGATGGTTTTTGTCACCAGTGGTTATATAATATTTGCATATACATGCACATATCATTGTTTGTTACCAAACACTCGGTACCATGTTGAGAACAGATTTCTCCATTAACCTCCTGTCAGAAAATAACATAACCTCTTTTTCTCACAAATGCAAGCTGTTTCAGATCCTGTCTCTCCTTTTCTGTCACTGTTTGGGTGCTGTGCTTTGAAGATAAACTTAACTGAAGAAATAGAGAAAAGCAGCTGCTGCTCTCAAGATTCATTCTCTTTGTGCTCATTGTTGTATAACAATAGTCACAAGCACTCTGAGCAAAACTCACTGAACAGCCACACAGCTACCCATCACTCTCTGTTTTGATTTGTACCTCCATTAAATATAGAAGGGAAACAGTGCAAGTTTCCTCATGGATGGAGTGAAAACTGGTCCATCCACCTTCGTCATGCAGGTGTGTCGTTTTTGGCCTCAGTGGAATCTACCAACCAATCTCTCCAAAACCCTTCTGGGGAGGAAGGAAAGAGTAGCAATGGACGGTTGTTTGTTGTGGAGGAAAACCTACAGTTACACCAGATTAGATGAGACAGATCCTTGTGGTGAAAGAGCTGCAGAGAAGAGCCTGCAGAGACAGGCACTTAGAAATTACCCAGGAGCTCCTATTTGACAAATAATTGGAAGTGTTCAAGGCCAGGTTGGATGGCGCCCTGAGAAACTTGGTCCAGTGGAAGGTGTCCCTGCCCATGGCAGGGGGGTTGGAGCTAGATGGTCCTTAAGGTCCCTTCAAACCCAAGCCATTCTATAATTCTGTCATTGGCTACTCCACTCTTCAAAGTGCTGCCACCAGCAGAGTGGAGAAGATATTTTGTGAAGCAGTGCAGTGAGGTGCCACCCCTGCTGAGCAGAGGCTGCTCACTCTTAGATCTGAGAAGTGATCCAATTTGTGAGGCAGAAGAAAGCAACAGATACTGTTTTTTGACAGATGCTAAAGTCTAGAATTTGACTTCTCTGTCTGTGCTGGGCAGATTTCCAGAGTCCACTTAAGTTTAATTCTAAGTTAAGTCAATTCTTTCAAAAACAGACAAGCCCAATTTAGTCCCTTTTCTAGGAAAAATCTATTTTCCTTGAATTTAGGATAGTAAAGGATAGATAGGATTGTAAAGCCTATCCCAAAATAAAAGCACAAAAGAAGATAATAATTACACATTCAATGATGGGAAGTTCGATGATGTGATAGGGCAAACTGGTTGGTATCTTCTGAAATACCTGTGCAGTAATTAAGTAGACAGTGAGATTATGGAGAAATAAATACTACACCAAACCCTATTTATTTCATTGTTTCAGAAGTGCCATCATGGAACTACATGCAAAATTATCTTTGGTTCCTCTTCTGGTGGAGCAATTGTGGAAGTGAGAAAGTACCTTGCCTAGAGAAGGGCACCTTTATTGCTTCAGGAGCTGAGCCCTGACTGATTATTTTAAGTACACTTGTTTTTGTCACATAAGCTCCACGTCCTACACTGATTACATTGTAATTTCACTGTTGATATCAATAGAGATGGTGACTTATGAGTGCAGTACTAAACTTATTCCACAGAAAATAATGACTGAGATTATTAATAAATCACAGCTCCATTTATACAAAGAGGGCTAATTCTTTATAAAGCTCGCTACTTAAACTACAATTAGTTTCTTCATGCTTTGGCAGCAGAATATATTTTTCTAAGAATCATGGTAAGGTCTTTTCTCGAGATTTTAAATTGTTGCAAACAACTCCCTTTGCACTTCCAAGCTTGCACCACTGTTCTTTTGGAATGCACAGCTCATTTTCCTGGATAATGGTGCAAATGTTTCATTTCTCAAAAAAAGACTGGACCAAAAGAAAGAAGACTGAAGGGAGCATTGCAGAGTTACTCTATTCACATGTCTTCAATTTGATGAGAGCTTTGTTTCACTAGAGGCACTATTTAGAAGTTAATTCAGTTACTTTGAAGGACCAAAGTGAGCAAATAGTTGCTGCTGACAGAAAAGCACTTAAAAAATGACATGGTATATTCATATGCTCTCTATGCATATACTAATTTCTTATCACCTGCCCCTTTAAAAAACAAATATGAGTTGCTTAGCACTTTTTCTGTTCATTTGCTACAGAAATATCTGCATGCACAATCAGTTTGATTTATTCAATGCCCATGCAGCTCTATCCTTGATCAGCAAGACTAAGTAGAATAACTAACCGCTCCCTACTTTACAAAGTGAGTACAAAGCAAACATAAATCAAAACGGAAACCATTTATGAGTGTGCCTAAGTCTATAGAGACTGCAGGAAGAACAAAGTATTAGAAGTATGTTGTCTTTCCAGCTTATCCTTTTCCTGGAATACCTAAATCCATCTTCCATATTCCCATTTTCTCTAAATAAAAGAAAAAAAAAGAAAAAAGAAGAACTATGTATCCAAATACCATATTTTTTAAAATATTCTTCCTGTTCAAATTTATAAAAATTATGAAAGATAGCATTTCACAAATTTGATCCTTGCAGAGCAAAAATTCAATATTAGTTAATAAAGGACACTATTTTCAAACTAGTGGAATCAACTTAGGTAGTTTTGTTGGATATTTAAAAGCCCAATTAAAAAAAAATCATTCACTATAATGGAGAATTATACGTTTAACTGCTTCCTACTGTATTACCAAAACCAGTGGAATCTTCTAAAATTCCCCAATTTAAGGCATCATTAACTTATGTAATAACTTGCATGGTGAATTCACAATGCTGTAGTTAGAGGTCAACAGGCATTTAGTACAATTGTTTAAAAAACATTCTATAAGAAGCAGCACTCTCTACTACATAGTTAGAGCTAACTTGGGTGTTGCACTCAAAGTAGATATGTAAACTAATTTTTATGGAAGAAATTACTATTTGAAATTATGTACACTTGAATTTCAGAAAAAATTATCTTGGATTTTACAAGTAAATAGATGAGTCTAAGTTAAAATACCCTAAAGATGGCTCTTTCAGAGATATACAGCAATCACTTTTCCTGCAGAGGGATAGAATCATAAAACAGTACAGACTCCTCAAAATTCATGCATACCAAGGATTTTCAAATTTGTGATCATTTTACCCATTAATTCTGTAAGAAAATTTCATCTTTTGAGACACTGGCTAGATGAAATGAAAATGGGCATGAGGAACTTTGCAGGGGAAAAGAAATTCTACAGAGAAAAGAAATAGGAAAACCAGAACAAGATGCTGTGGATACGTGAAAGGCAGGCTGAGTGAAGAAGCCTGGGTTCATGTTTCTCATTTGTCTCTCTGCTTTTTAGTATTGCTCTGGCAATAAAACAGAAGTAAAAACAATTTAGCTGGCTGATATGCTTTTTTTCTTAGGATAATCCAGAGAGGAACAGGACAGACAGAACCTCAGTGGTTACTGAGGCAACTATGTCAACTATTTTGTATGTTCAAAATAACATCATTGTAGATAAATTAACTTAATGATGAACGAAGATTAATATTTCCTCTTAAATGTCACTTGTGAAACCATTTCAGGAATGCCATTTCCAGAGTGGTTTCCCCAGTTTAGGAAAGACAGTGGTGCATAGTAATTGCAATGTACATTCACTCTGACTAGGAAAAAGAAGGCACTGTTCAACCCAGATCTCTAGTCCAAATATTTTTTGCTTGGAATAAAGACTGAATAATAAAAAAACCCTCATGATTCTATACATTTCCAGAAATCACCTACTAAATAATTTCTAATCATGAAGAAAAAGAAAGATTTAGCAAGTAAATAATTTCCTATTTATTGTCAACTATCCTGAATAGGCCTCTTTAAAATTAAGAAGAGGAGAAGGCCTTAAAATTTTGAGACATTAGCTAAAAGATAATAATAAAAAAAATTGTGTTCTTTATTATTTATGAAGAGAATAATAATTTGAAAAAAAAAAGTCATTCTATTTTTTAAAAATTTTCCCTAAAAGAATTGATAACAAGTCTATCCATTCTTATCAATTGATTATGCTTAAATTTAATCACGTCAGTACTTCTGGAAAATAATATTATAACCACCAGATTTAATGATGTCTAGAATGTAGCACATTTTATGTTGTCATGTAATATTATATATATTATATAGGTATTATATTCATATTTGTATATCCTAAATACTCAGTTCTTCATTCTGTTATAAGCATAACCCATGAGAGTGTTGGAATGTAATGAGGGATAGCTACACACTAAGAGGACATTGGGTAGGTCTGTGTTAATGTTTTTGTTTGGCAGGGCATTTTTGAAGTTAATCTCTTGCCTGCCTTCAGTTATTGTGCTTTGGTTTGCATAGTGGGGTAGTTAAAATGTGTAACTGGGTTATTTTCTGCTGAAACTCAAGTAAACTATGTTTAGTGTTCTAAAACTGTTGCTGTGAATTCAGTCCACATGATAAGATTAAAGCTAATCCAAAATTATCTCATCAAAATAGGAATGAATTTTAGGTTTTCATTGACAGTTTCTTCTTCCTACACACAGATTCACTTATTTTTGCACTGATTACTGTAGAGATCACTTTAAAGAAATTACTGCAAATTTCCTCCCCTGATCCTGCTTTGGAATTTGTGTATAGACCAAACTGCACATGTCCAAATGCATCATACTTGTACCCTTATATGATTTCTCTAGCTATATTAGCTGATTGTCTGTTTCTATACAGATTTTTAAGTTCCTTCAATTTTTCTTATCTGAATGATGAACTTAATATTTCAATTAAAGGCGTGTAACTATTCACTTTTCCATAATGAAGAATCATTCAGAGGACTGTAATTCAGTAAAATTGGACAACATAGACTCTATCCTGTTTCAGGCAGTAAATAGTCTTCAGAGAACATAGGAGGTGCCTTTGTGAAGGAAGAAATAGGAAAAGAATACTACCAGTTTCTACAGGAAATGGTTGCATCCATACCATGGGTTGTCCATAATCTCACCTTAATTGCTCTGCTAATGAAACATAATACTTTGTCTGGCTCAAGGCAGGCTAGACTCTCTGTTGTGATGCTAAGGCTGAAATTTCATGTGCCAAAATCAAGCCCAGGAATCATTTCCAATATTAATGGTCACAGGTTTGGGTGTGCCAAAAAACACCCACACACTACTTGGTCACACAATTTATAGTAATTCTGAAAAAACAACCTAGTACAGACCAGATCTGATTCTAAACTGCATCAGTATGGCTTGGATTTAATGTGTTATTCCAGGAAAGCACTTAAGTAGATTCTCATGACTGACTTACATTAATGAGACTTAATTACATGCATAATACACATGCTGTAATGCTTTCTCAAAGAAGGCTCCATTATCACAATGATGGCATTCTAGTCCTTTACTTTTCCCATAATGTTCAAAACTCACAGTGTTTGATATGTATCTTTTCCTTGTAGTGTTCTTCAACTCTTTCAAGTTTTTTAAGCAGTTACCCTTGATTGTTATATTTTATTTGTCCTGAGTATTTTGATATGTTACAACTGACTCACATAAACTTACTGTTTATGTTCTCTTAGACTCATAAATGCCCTTATTTCAGGATTTCAGCAGAACTGAGATTATAAAGTTATAAAAATAAAATAGATAACATTTAATTCACTGTATATAAAAAATATTCCATTCTGAATTAAAACAAAAGCCATGAAAGTCAGACAAAGCAAACTAACCTACCTTGATTTAGTATTTCATTATTAGGGACACATCTTGATCAGAGTAATTTTCAGGACTATGAGAGTCTGCATAAAACACTTTAAAAATATCTATAGTCTATAAGAGTCAGTTCAATCTGAGAGCTTGATACCCCTTTTTTTCACAGTTGAAAGCAACCTCTGTTTGCATAGTCAGAAAGGATATTTTTTGATGATAAAAAAACCCCAAAAAAACAAAAAAAAACCCAAAACAAACCCAAAACAAACACTGTGGCAAGAAAAATAAATTAAAATATATCATATGCTTAAAGTAGCTTCTGTCAGTTTCTATATACATGTTTATGTAATGACTTTGTGTTGTGGGATTTTTCAGCTATCATTTGGTTTTTATATTCAGACACACAGCTTCTTGCTAAACTGGAAGGAAGCTTTGTAATCTTCCAGATAATGCCTGTGCTTTTTCACCTCACAGTTGGGCAAGCTATTAATTTCTTGAGTAAAAGGGATATTACAGATGCTTGGCAGAGAGACATCTCAGCAGCAGGCAAAAAACGAATACTTGCCTAAAAAAGTGTCAAAATGTGGATGTGCCTCCAATAATTTAAAAAATAGAAGGTGATAAGTTGAAAATGTCAGGTAATTGGCAGACAGATAGAAAGTTAAACTGTGTCCTCAGTGAAGAAAATTAACCAGCAGCTGCCAGCAGAGGCCCCAAGGTCATCTGAATGTCAGAACCAAGTAAGGGCCAATCATTCAGAAGGGGTTCGCTGCTGATATTTGCCCTCCCTGGTCATTTTCAGATCTCCCAGGAACTGCCCTGAACTACTGCCAACATGTGTTCATTTCTAAAAATTACATAGATTGTGATTTATTACCCATCACGCTACAAAAATCCATTGTGAATTAAATCAGCCCTTTGTTTAAATTGCTCCTCTGCAATACGTATCATATCATCATAAATGACATTGAAGTTATAATCTACAGTAGTCTGCTTCAGCCACTGATAAGGCTCCACCAAGGGACGATCAATACTTACTATTCATTTTTGAAATTATCTTCACATTGATCCCTGAACAAGCGCCAGCAACACAGAGGCACAGTGGCTTTAATACAATAATTATATAAAGGTTTACAGGCTCATCCTCCCAGCCAATAAAAGCTGTCAGCTGGCAGGGACAGTTACAATCCCATAATCCATCAAAATGCTGTTCTCTGACCTATGGGCTTCTGGGCTTTCGGCAAACCTCGATAAACATGCTTATAGAGGAGAGAATAGCGACAAACACGAGCAAGCAAAAGCTCCAGATTCATATTGCCGATTACAAAAACATATCTCTTAGAGCACATCTCCCTTTTCATCAGAGCAACAAAGAGGTGCATTTTTATTGTAATTCACCCAGGAGTGAATGACCAGATGCGTGCGTATATTCTCGCACAAATTCAGTCTGTTCTTTTCAGCAGGTGACTTTGGATCATGTTGTAGACTCTAATGAAGTAAGCTCATGGAACTAGTCTCAGATATGGCTAATTTAGAGAGGAATAGCCACACACTCTATACACAGGAAAACAAGACTACTAGAAGTCTGAAAGTAAAATACTGAGAGCCTAAGTATAAAAGGAAGCTACCATCCAGGGCAAATGAAAATCCGGATTAAGTGGATTGTGAATGACACTGTAGCATTCAGCCAAGATGCCAAGCTATCTTTTTTTTTATGTGTGAATTTGTATTTTCACACAGATGGGGCTAAACAAATCAGTTTATTTATTAGTTGAGCTACAGAAGTTCGAATTTTGCATATCAATTGAATCTGTATAAAAGAGGGGAGCAGTTACTTAGTAAGCAAAGAGTTTGGTGAAACTGTAAAGATTGACTCCAGCTATATACTTTCTGATTCCAGAATTTAAAAAGAAAAAAGGGGTAGCGTGGTTTTGAGGCAGAAAGTTTAAGGAAAAAAATAAGAGAGAAGAAAATTAAAGATATGGAAAAAATGAATAAACAAACAAAGAAAAAGAGAGAGTGCAAATAAGTGAACTGGTACAGTGCTGGAATACTTAATGATGTATAACGTCAACACTGCTTCTTGTATTATTGTCTGCCACATCATTTATACCCCTCCTCCTTTCCTGATCCCATTGTCAACTTCACAGTATTATCATGTACACGAGAAGCACAGAACCTGACTGGGATTAGCAGGCACAATTTATGTTTCAGGTTCATCCTTTAAATGCCTTATTTGACTTACAAGAATACTGATGAACAACTCTTTTTTTTTTTTTTGCCATCCAAGATTATGTTAATAAAAAAACAAAAACAAAACAAAAAAAAAGCAAAAAACAAACCTCAAACACATTTCATGTTATATGTCTAATATTTGTTAAGGGAAAAGGAAAACTGAATTTTCAAGTTTAAGATTATGTGGAGTTCCATTAGGAAAGAGATACAATTTCCAGAGAACATTTCCTGGTTAATTCTGTGGTTTGGGATATTTTTGGTTTGTTTCCAGCCAATACAGAAGACATCCCACTGTGGTATGATTTGACTTAACTGCAAGGTTTAAGTGTGACAAGTGATATTTGCCAGCTGAAAACCTTGCCTGTGACTTGACTTTCCAAACTCTAGAGTAGACCTTAAATGTTTCTAATGTTAATGAAATAGAGGCATAAAGCGGATGAAAGATTAAAGTAAATAAAACCTAAGGAGGAATACAGTAGAATCTTAAATTCCTTAATTCAGACCTCAGTGTTTACATTAAGTATTTGATAAAGATAAATTCTTTCTTAAAACAGTTATCTCTTTCATTTAAGGTTTTGGTTTGGGTTTGGGTTTTTTTTTTTTTTGACCAGTGGTAAAAGGATATTTTATTCCCTACCAATGGAAATTATTGTTCCTTAGTGTGAAGTACAATTTAAGTCACCACTTTCTTCTAATTGTTTCAAAGACTAATATATGTGTATGTTTAAATTGTACAAAAAGTCTTTCTCCATTGATAGCAGTAAAAGATGGAACAGCTGCCACCCATCAACATGCAACAGTAACCAAAGTAATGTTGTGCAATAAAAACTGATCTCTTCACAGTAAAAAAGTGTGCAGTGGCCTCTGTGAGGTCGTGTGTGTTGCCCTGATTCTCTAACAGCTTTCATTTACTGAAACTTTGATGGTCTGTAGATAGCTACTTATTTTCCCCTCTGTTCTTTTAGACATGCAAAGGAAAATAGTATTTTCCCATCTGATCTTGGAGAGTGCATCAGCTAGTTCTTATAAGCCCAAAACATCTTGTATCTTTAGAAAAAAATAGTTCCCATATGGGATAACGACTCTAAAATACCAAGCTAATTGTACCCAAATGACTACAGCAATATCCGTAGCCTTAACTGTCAAGTAACACTTGGGTCTTAAAGTTAATATGGGTTAAATCTTGTACAGGATTGCCTGTGCTTGCCAAATTACTCCCCCAAAGAAATGTCTGTGATCTCACATTAGTCATATACCTCAGATGACACCTGGATCATCCTATTCCTTTCAATGAGTTTGCACAGGTAAGACTGATTAGCAATCTAATTGAGAATTAATAAACACTCCAGTTAATGACAGTTATAGAATTCCCATTGCCCCTTATTGATTGCATGGGCTTTGCAGACGGGCTGTAAACCGTAAAATAAACCCTCTAAAATAACTGCACAAAACATTGTCTCCTGAAGCCCCACACATTTTAAAAAAATAATATGCAACATATTAATAAAATACAGAAAATTACTACTGCACTAATACAAATTATTTCTAAGTCATACATAGCTTTGGCCCCAGGATTGGACTTCCTCTCCCTATCAAGAACCTCTTCCAATTTCTCTGGCAACTCAACATGCATGCAGGAGTTAAAGACCTACATTAAGTAATCCCTACCAATGCAGGATTCTTTCCCACAGTGCATGCAGGCAATAAAACGCCTAAAGAAGGACAAATTATAAAATCAACCCACCATAATTTGGGATTTGTCATCCAGTTATGTGAAAAGACTGGAGTAATTTGCCAACATAAAGACGGTCTCATACAGTGTACTGTCGACAGCTAGTATTGTAATGATAATGAAGCAATCTCAGTAGAACTGACACAGATGCATAAAGTGGTTTTTGAATCTGATATTAGCAACAGACACTCAAAACAAAATTGAAGTATTCTTATACATTTAAAGGATTAATATAAATAGGTCTCTATGAATACAAATGCTTGAAGCATCGACTACAGTAGCAACGTTTAAAATGAGAGTAAAACTTTGCTTCTGGCGAAACCTTCTTCAGACAAAAGGATTTTCTATGAAATTTGAGAACCTCAAAGCATCTTGACTCATTGAGGTTATAGCATGATGGCACTACACTGACATTTTGAATTATTATATCTCAACATGGTGTAAAACAATGCAAAGTTGATGAAAGAAAGAGACATTTAAAGAAGGGTCACCTAAAAAAATTAAATCAAACTAGATATACTGAAGCAGGCACATCTGTGGTTCAACCCCATCAGCATTCTTAGATTATTTGTTTTGTGACAAATGGGAGATTAATCTATATCTTAATAGACTTTCCAAGTAATATTGATCTATATGAACAAACATAACAATAATTAAAAAATCAGATTTATCTTTGGCTTAATAAATAGGACAACAGCTCATACTTTGTGGCACCGTTTCTAAAATAGACGCATATACAAAAGTTATTCTCTAATACATCATTTTTGGAGCTAAAGAACAAAGTCATTGATGAATAAAAAAAATCAGAGCATGTTTTCAAGGTACAGACCCTAAGTGGCCAGCAATTATGTTGCCATACAGAATTGTGAGTCCCTTCTGTTACCGTATCATTTCCTAAAAAAAAAAATTGCATTTAATATTTAGAGAAAAAAAAGAAATATCAGAAAATTATTTCACCATTAACAGAGCCATCATAGTAGGTAGATGAGGAAGCTGGAAGTTCAAGGGAAAACAGAATAGTCTAGAGGCAATTTTTTAGTGTAAAGAAGAGGGAACTGTCAAAGCCCTGACATTAAAGCGGCAAGAGAGAAAAGTAAAGATGTGCACAGGAGAAAGAATTATTCTGTCAGAGATAGCAGAATGATCAAGAAAAATAAATTAGGTCTTCCATAATGCAGATAAACAGGTGTGGCTATTGTAAAGGGAATATTCTGCCTTCTGTTAAGTGAAAGTCATGTTTTAATGGTTTGCAACAAGAGTTTAAGAAAAAGTTAGTAGAGTTAGTAGCAGAGTGTAACTTGCTTACGGAAGGTCAAGACAAAATTCCATCATTAGAAGCAGATAGTTAAGAAAAGGGCAAGAAACAGGGGAGGTTAGGAATATGATTTTATAAATCTAACAAATATTAGCCTCATATTTTGTTTTTACTTTGCAATCAAGAAAAAGGAGAATGCTCTACTGAGAAAAGAGGTTTGGAGAACAGTTGAAAGATAAGAGCAGACCACCAATAAATTAAAATATAAGAATCACTCATGGAAAGGAAATATTTATTCATACTTATACCACTGATTTCATGAGGAAGGGAGAAAGAGATGACAGAAAAATGAAACAAAAGGGAAAGTACGGCTGACGTGTTCAGGTGTTAACCAAGCTAACCCATGGAGAAGGACCTGGGGGTCCTGGTGGACAGCAAGCTGTCCATGAGCCAGCAGTGGCCTGGTGGCCAAGAAGGGCAATGGGATCTTGGGGTGCATGAGGAAGAGCATTGCCAGCAGGTTGAGGGAAGTGATCCTGCCCCTCTGCTCTGCCCTGGTGAGAAGTCCACACATCTGGAGTGCTGTGTCCAGTTCTGGGCTCCTCAGGACAAAAGAGACATGAAGCTACTGGGGAGCAGGAGCATCTCTTACAAGGACAGGCTGAGAGAGTTGGGCCTGCTCAGCATGGAAAAGAGAGGATTGAGAGAGGAACTCATCAATGTCTATAAATATCTGAACGGAGGGTGTCAAGAAGATGGATCCAGGCCCTTCTTGGTGGTGCCAAACAATTTGACAAGAANGTTCTGGGCTCCTCAGGACAAAAGAGACATGAAGCTACTGGGGAGCAGGAGCATCTCTTACAAGGACAGGCTGAGAGAGTTGGGCCTACTCAGCCTGGAGAAGAGAGGATTGAGAGAGGAACTCATCAATGTCTATAAATATCTGAACGGAGGGTGTCAAGAAGATGGATCCAGGCCCTTCTTGGTGGTGCCAAACAATTTGACAAGAAACAATGGGCAGAAACTGATGCACAGGAAGTTCCATCTGAGCATGAGCAAGAGCTCCTTTACTGTGTGGGTGACCATGCACTGGAACAGATTGCCCAGAGGAGGTTATGGAGTCTCCCTCACTGAAGACATTCCAGAAATATCTGGATGCAATACTGCCTAACGTGCTCTAGGAAGATCCTGTCTGAGCAGAGAGGCTTGTCCACATAACCCACTGTGGTCCCTTCCAACCTAACCCATTCTCTGAATCTCTAAAACCATGAAAACAAAGTGTTCATCCAGGATCCTCTAGGAGTGATTACAATATGGTGCAACTCTCTAAGAGCTAGGAGAAAACTGACCTTTCCATAATAAGAAGACCAGGAGATACATGATCAGCAAGACAGTTGTAAAGGCAAAATCCATGTTTCCTTCAGAGAACATCCAAGGAGGATTAATCAATGAGATATTTTAGTTTAGGAAGAAAATAGTCAAAATGCAGGTGGAGGAAGTGGAATATGTTTTTCTCCTGTTATGTGTCTTCATATATTTATCATCTATTCAATTACTTAATCACATACTCTGTGCATGTGTAATAACAGACAAAAATATACACAAAAAGTACTAATAAGGCAGGATTTTTTTGTATACATATTAAGAAAAATACAGTCTTTACTCCCAACTGACATCTATTGTATGGATTTTTGGATCCTTAAGAGAACTCATTAAATATTTGTATATATATACTAAAAATTTTGGAAAAAAATTAAAATATCTCTGAATTGGTTAGCTCCTGCAGTTGAGTCTGTTTCAGATGTGACAGTAATTGGTGAGTGATCTCCCTGTTTTTATCTTGACCCAAGAGATTTCCCATTTTGTTTTCTCCTCACATCTTGGTGAGGAGGCAGAGAGGCAGAGCAGCTGGGTGGGCAACTGGCAGGTGGCCAAGGTCAAGACCATAGGTACACAATGAGTAAGCTGCTGACATCACAGACTGCATATAACTCAGAAAATTATGTCGGTTTATGTTGTTGAAGAAAATATCCTGTTATTCAACATTAAGCAAGTCTCAGTAACAAAAATTGTTCATAGCTGCTTTCCTATATGTTTGAGCTGGGAAAAATCAGGCAGAAATAAGTGATTGTCAGAGCAACTAGGTTTCTTTGGCTTCTTCTTGTATGAAGAAACTGAATTTTATTCAAATAAAATTAATCTCAACAGTACTGCAAGTTCCATCATCTATTGTGATCAAAATCTGCCAAAGGTAGTGTAACATACCATTACTAAGGTTTGGCTGGGTCAGTTTATTGCATTCCTACCAAACAGAGCCAAAAGCTGTGTTTTCCGTGGAAAAGGGTTGGTACTACACAGTTCTATTTAGGAGATGTAAAGGTACAGAAGGGTTTCAGGAAACAGATTATTGAGCTGTCAAGGTGAGAAATTGAAAAGATTTCCAGGAAAGGCTGTGGATGTGAATATGGTTTAGTTAAACTGAATATAATAATAATAATATAATAAAAATAATAATAATAATAATATAATTAGGCTCTTTGTAAGCATGTTTGTCACTGAAAAATTCTTTAGAAGAGCAACCTAGAAAGTAATAGTCACCTGAAGGCTACATCCAAAAAAACTTCCTGCAACACTGTGAAGAATTTTGTCCCAGGGACCACTTGTAGAAGTTCAGCACCAATGCTGTTTCCTGGATTTGAATCAAGTACAAAGAGTATTCCTCAAATGCCTATTTTTGCAACACCATATTTTCAGCTACATTTAAGAAATTCTGTTTATAAATATCAATCTCAATCGGTTTTTTTATTGCCATTACTACAGTTCTGGCACCTGATTTAATAAACAAGTCCATATTATTCACTTGAGAAACAAAAACACTGCTCTCTTTTGCAGTATCTAAAGCATAATGAGTGGGTTACCTACTATCAACTAAATGTTTATGTGAACTCCAAATGACTTGCTTTAAAATAGATCTGGCTTAGAGAGATGCAGTGTTGCCCAAATCTAAGAAAAATATTACACCAGATCAAATACTAAAACACTGAGCTAATACTTTTAATACACATGTAGCAGAATGATATTCAAGTAATTACGTCTGTTGCTAAAGGACATATTCTGTCAACATCTAGCATTCCTATGAACAGGATGTGGAATGAGAAGGATACTTATTTAGAATCACTAATCGCTATAGAAATGACATGGTTGCTAAAATAGGAATAAACTACATAAAATTCCTGAGTACTTCATAACTTAACAACTTTCCTTTCCTACGGTTATCTGAACTGAAATTCATTCTCTTCAGCATCTGAAGAGCTATTATTTTTTTGCAGTTAAAGACTAATTGAAACAAAAGTAGGTTTCATAAAAGGGTAATAGTAACCAGTGCAGTTTAGTAACACCAATGTCTTCTGTTTAACATTATGTAAATGATGGGTAATTGTCACAAAGAATGGTTTACATACAGTCAAAGGGAAAACAGTTTGTGCCTTGTCCTCATGTAACATGCATAAGTTTACAAATATTTGGAATAAATGAGGGCTTTGTGCATAGGATGTTTGGCTATGAAGTACTAGTGAAATGACAGTGTAAAGTGCCTGTAGGAAGATCTTTCTAGGATCAAAAATTTGATTATTTTCCTTTATCTATCTATCCTTTTAAAACCTATTTCTAGGGTATCAATACATTCATTTCCCAACATTATTTTCAGTCCTGTTTTAATCTGACCCTTCTTTGATATCCATAACAAAAGCCATAAATTACTTGCAGAATGTTATCTAAGAAGTTGATTATGGAAAATATTAAAACTGTATCCAGATTGTTGGCAGATCCATAACTGTATCCATGACTAACATGTGAAATTGAAAAAAAAAAAAAAAAGCAAACTATAGAATGCACTTTCTGGTACAGGACCTTTGCCCTTTGCAACATTCAATAGTATTCTCTACAGCACCAGTGTCATGTCAGCCATCCTTCACATTCAGGTAAATACACCTACAATGTTGATTTGTCTACTTAGGCCACTTCAAAGATGCCAACCAAAAATAAAAATTGATCAAACTGCTAAGAGATGAAAATATAAACCGAAAGTTACTAATAAGTAAGGGTTATCCTTCTTAAGTGAATTAATAGTCTCTATTCTAAATGAAAATACTTTTACAGTGTGTACAGTGAAGAGTTTTTATGCAATATAACTACAATGTAGAGATAGGGACCTTTTTCTTTGCCAATTAGGATATAAAGCAATATGAAGAAAAATTATTTGGATAGGATTTTAGCAGTCATAATAACACACATGAGGACAAACACATCAATCGTAAATCTTTGGATTACAGACTTCAAACAATAGAGGGCTCCTTCCCAGAAACTGCATTACTGAGTACACACAGACATCTCTCACTAATTTGTCTCAGCCATGTAGAAGAGGCTCAGTGTATGCTTCTAGGTCATTATAACATTAGATAATATCGCATATAAATGTTACATGACAGTCACATAAGGACATATATGAAATACTAAAGATACTCTAGAAACTTTCCCTTGTATTTTTATTTAATTGCTTTCGACTTGTAACAATAGAAAAGTACTGGGCTGTGGAAGAACAGCACTTGCCTGAACAACAGACGATGTATCTATTATCTCACTTCCATGAAGGTCATCGACCTATGACAGTTGGAGTAGCAGAAACATTAGAAATCATGTGCAATTTAATCTTTACACAAATAAAGGAAAAGTATCACAATGCCTGAATAATGAAGAGTCTCTCAGAGAAAAAGAAAAGTCTGTCCCTGAGGATATTCTTCATTTTCTTTCCTGAACTGTTCCAATGCGTTCACACTATGAGATTCACTCACTGTGCTGACACACGTATTAATAGTATTTTGGCTGGAAGAGTGTAGATGTTCTAAAGTGATTGCAAAGTGCATCTGTGACTCAGTTCTCCTTTCATTCATTCATTACTTCTTCATGTCAATTCTGGGAGACTATTGTTCACCGAGAAACTGTCATCAGGATTGAAATTAACTGTTTTTTCTCCTACTTCAGGCAAGACTGGTTTTATGTTCCCTGCTTTCCAGAACATGCTAGGTTATCTTTTACAAGGTTGGTGATGAAAATATTATATCAGTTTCCTTTGAAAATAAACAAACATCAGGAAAATTTGGAGAAACATACATAACAAAAGAGGATAACCTATAAAAACATTTTTAAGTTATCAGTCTGTATTATGCTTCTGATAATGTCAAAATCAAGCAAACAAAACAAAGCACTTCCAATTGCAATTCCCAGTAAGCTAACAGATACTGAAGGACAGCAATAGAAGTTTATTTGCTATTTTCTGCAAATGGAACCTTTAGGTCTTCAAGAAAAGAAAGGGCAAAAAATAATCAAGAGTCAGAAGAGGTCAGTCATTTCATCTTGTTGTTATTAACTGGAAATAAAGGGTATAAAAATAATATTTCCATAAAGCAAGTGTTGTTATTGACAACCTGCAAATGACTTGAGTCCTCTATTGGTCTGTCTTTAACAATGTTATTAAATGAAAATTATGAAGACTTCTTAAAAAAAAATTATTTTATTTTAATTACCAAGCTGCAGGTTTTGGAATAATGTGGGAATGACTAACTTCCCTTCAGACTTATTATTTTATTTTTCACTGGACCTTTCTTCTTTGTTATGTAAATTAACTTTAGTAACATTTGCAAATAGAATTAGAATAATATGAGCTTTATTTAAATATGTAGTTACTGTCAACTTTTTAAAAGGAGAAGAAGATTTCAAAATTCTATTTGTAATTAAAATGGTGACAGGAACTCAAAATTTGGAAATTGTTCAGGTTAGTGAAATTAAATGGTATAATGGAGATTTTTATATTTAAATTCAACATTAAAAAAAGGTCAAAATGAAAAATTTCAACACAACCAAAGTAAACAGCACCATAATTTCGATTTACAATTGAGTCAGTGTATTTTAATGTAATATTATTATTTCAGAAGAGCAGCAGCAAAACAGTAATATTTATGAATATTTCTAGTTTTCAAAATATTAAAAGAAAACTTACATCTCCTTCCACAGTATATTAGACTTTTAAATTTGAGACATTAGTGAGTGATCTCCCACAAACACAAGCCCTTTCATTGATGTTCTACTGTCTGAATGCTTGGAGAACAACCAGTGTTATTCATCTAAATTAAAGTACTTAGAGAAAGACATGGAGAATTTATTCTCTTTTATTCTCATCACTGTGGAATTAAGTTTTGATATAAAGAGGACAAAAGAAGGAATCTGACTATTCATTAAAAAATGATAAGAGTGTTTAGAAAGGTTCTAGGTTTTGTCTGAAGTATTCCTTCAAGACACCTTTAAGTGCAAGAATATATGCACTACCTCAAATAGATACATCATTTTATATAGTTGTCTGTCTCCATCAACATACTAGGACAGGGAATTATTATAATTTATAGGTTTGGCTAATTGTAATGGAACAACTGAAGCAGGAAAGAGTTGCATTAAAAAAAAAAAAAAATCAAAAGCTTCATTCGGTCTTCCAAGATAACAAAAAATGCTTCATTTATTTGCAGGTAAAATATTGTGGATGAAATTATGGTTGCCAATGTATTAATCCAGGGAGGGCTGAAAGACAGAGTTTAGAGAATTTATTGCCTTGGGCAAAGACTCCTGTAGACACAGAGCTATGACGTGCAGAGCCCATGGCTGTGTTCATATTCTGCTCAAGAAGTTGGAGGCAGCAGCAGGCACGCCTTCCTCCTTTGTGCCTGCCTTTGCCAATGGGAAGTAACACCACGGGAAGAGCTTTGCTTAAATCTCTGCTCTGCAGACAGCCACAAAGGAGGCCACAAGGACAATGCTTTACAAAGCCTTCACCCTACAAATTTCCATTACATCTCCAGACCTGGAATTTCTGGGGGAGAGACAAAATGTTTGTGTTAGCTACAAAATCAATTTACTTTTCACACACATGTTGTTTACCCTCTAAGGAAAGAGGAGTATTTTTTTTTTTCCTACTTCCAACTGTATGTTTGTATAGCCAAACATCCAAACCTCTTTAGCTTTCCTTGGGAAAAAAAGGTGTATACCTCAGTTTTCCCAGCAACTCTACTGCAAGGAACACAACTTGATCATGTAAACTAAAAGAGAAGATAAAACTAACATCAGATCAAAATATGCATAGCCCAAAATTTAGAGATTAAAAAATTTCATTGGATAAGAAAGTAATCTTCAAGGTTCATTATTTTGCATTTCCAAAGAAAATGTTCCTGGTTTTGTTTCACTGCAAGAAAAAAAAAAAAGTGTTATAAATAAGGATGGAATGCAAAGAATGTTATGACTCTGACAGCAGTACAGTAGACTGTGATGTGCTTGCCATTCTTAATAGAAATATCAAGAACATAACAGTCAAACCTGCTCTAAATCTCTAACTATACATGTTGCCTCATTGCTTTGGCTTCACGACCTTGTCTCTCCTTGACACATCTCAACATTCAAATCAATGATGATAGACATCAGGGTCTTGTGGATTCTCCTGGGATCACACATTTTATGTAATATCTTTTATTACCTAATTACAACTTAATATTCTATTAAAAAAAAATAAGGCTATTAGCTTTTCTATTTCTTCATTTTCATATGTTGGTCACCTGTGATACATGTATATTTGCCTCTTTACCAGCTATATTTGTAAAAATTTTGAGGCAGACTCTAAAGAGGATATTTTTAATTTCATTTTCAACAAATTTTCCCCAAGATTCCATTTGTGTCGATTAACTCATCTATAGAAAGCAAGACAGTTGTTTGCAATTTAAGTGTAGAAAGAGATGTGTTGCTGCTGTGGGTTGCCAGTATGGTCATCCAAATGAAGGACCTAAACTATAGTAAAGGAAGAAAACAGCTTTCATTCCAACTCAACTTTGTAACTTTCCTGGGTGTTTTAAATATTTCTATGATTTGGTTTTTAATATCTCCATAAGTTTGTTAGTTATTTACTACCCAGTATGAAGACTCCTTTACAAAATACTGCAGAGAAATCAAGTAGACTAACTAGCACTAAATGCAGATGCCTAGGCTAGCAGGTAGGAGCAGATACGAATGAAATAGCTGAAGCCAAAGTAATTAATTTTTTGTTGGCTTTGATTTTTTGAATTCTGGCACACCATTTCATTCCTTTTATTTTCTCAGCACACAAATTTAGTGTTATATACCTGAGGCAAAGGATAATGTACCATGTAGTTAATTGTCACCTTGTCAATTATGCATGAAACAAACAAAACAATTTAATTCAATTTGCAAGTTTATAACAATTTAGAAAAGGTGCAAGGAATCTTTCCTATCGTTGAATTCTTCTGAAGGTTTGTATTTTTTAATCTTTTTCTATATATAAATACATGCAAGCTAATACATTTTAAGCCATTTTCAGACAAGGAAAAAAATATGAAATTAACATACGGTTAAGAGTTTAAACACAGAATTCATATATGTGATGTGTGTGTAAGAACTAAGGATTACAGACCTAAATCTCTTTTCCCATTCTTTCTAAATAAAAAGAAAGGAAAGCTACACAGCTGATAGTGTATTGAAGCAGGAAACCTGGAGAGAAAATGAGGCCATACAGTCAATAGCAAAACTTCTATAGATTTGACAGAGTCCAAAAGCTTGTCTCAGAACACATTCCTAGTTTGACACTGTCCTAAGCTTACATTTTCATGTATCAAAGCAAGGATTTAGAACGGTCCAGAAATGAGAGAATCTTGATGCTGTAACACTTATTTCACATGCTTTGGTTCACTATAATCAGAGAAAATGGCAGGTGCCAAATTGAATAGCCTGGATTCAGGATGTTCCTGGTATACAGAAAACCTATTCTATGTCCCCAAAACACATGGGAAAGCCACAGAAAATTTATACAACACTTGGCACAAAATGGATGATTTTACTTCCTGATCCTGCAAATTGTTCCTAACTTAATGCTTATGAATATTCCCATTTGAGTCAATTGGATTATTTACATTCATTAAATTAAGCACATATATAACTGTTTTTCAGATAAAGGTCTTAATTACTTTTAAGGTATTGAACCATTTTTCTTCAGACTTGACTCAATGAGAGCTATAGATCAAGTCTAGCTAGAAGTTACTAGCATTATCTGGGTTTACTTATCCACCAAAAGTGTTTCTGACTAGGGTATAAAAAAAATATTTTCACATTCCCTCATGATTGGAAAAAGTATTTAAAACAGTCATTTTACACGTTTGGAAAGAAATTATTGTTCAGATGAGACAGTCTTTTATAGAAAATAGGAAATGCATTACAGGAATGTGTATTTCAGTAAAGATAGAAGTCATTAATTCTTTGTTCATTCCTTCATTATGCATAACTAAATAGGACCTTATTATTTATTAAGTAGCATCCTGTTTGCATCTGAGGAAGGTGCAAGGAGGCTATTGAGATACATGACCAGAAAAAAAATTACTGTTCTGATATTATAACCAGGGGCAGCAAAAACAGAAGAAATGAGAACAGTAAGAATTTTAAAAAATATTGGTCTTCCTAATGTACATATAACAAAATTATTGGAAAAAAACCCCCACTTTTATATGCTCTCTATACTCTCTATGCAGAAGTAAAAAATATATAAAGGCAACATTCTCCTATTGTTTGAGTCGATCTTTTAAAAAAGTTGAACATTTCCACTATTAAAATCAGGTCTTGTAGCAGCATGAAAACACAAAGATAAGAAGTATTAAAACCTGCTGATTCTGAGATGACTTTGGTTAGTTCCCTTATGCAACTGAAAGTTCCGAATGACTATTTTTCTGCACATCTCTGTCCAAGTCAGGGTCCTCAAATGGGTTTTATCACTGATGCAACTCCCAACAGAGACTAAGACAAAACCAGTACTTGCTTCGTATTATATTAAAAGGGCTGGTGTGATCCACACCTCTCTGTTCTTCCCCAGAATTTAATTTTGTGTCTATTTTCTGTAAAGTGCCTTGAACATACCAGTTTTGGTTCAGATGGTTTTCAAAACTCCAGCAGCTTTTCCACCTATTTCCACAACCTATTTCTGCAACACGTAAGTCACAGGTTGATTAATAAATGCCAAGCACTAAGTTTGAGGAAAAGAGAATTAAACTAGTAATGTGTTACTTTTCAAAAGCTATAGATATTTTAATAATTCCTAAAAGAAAAAGCTGTGTACCTCTATATTTTCCTCACTTATGCTGTCAGCCCACATCAGGTTCCTGACCCCTAATGTAATACAGTGAATAAGGGTTCTGATCATGTTCAACTCTGCCATCAGTGCAGTGGTGGGTGTAAAGTACAGCTATGAACTTAACCCAATGAGATACATCTTTAAAATTCTGGACACCTCTATCAGATGACTGAATCATCATCCATTTTGATGTATAGCTTAAAATAAAGCTGTGAAAGAAAATCTAACAAATTAAAGGACTGTAAGCCTCAGTGGAACCCCTAGAAAAACATCTTGCAGAATAGACCTCCCTAACAATAAACTAACTATATAGCATAGCATATAATTCAATTCCAACATTTTCTGTGTTTTACGAGCATGAATAAAAGATCTCAGAAAGTAACAGAGCTTGTAATTAATTAAATCATATCCACTTATTTCTTAAGTGTTCCTTGTATATACACAACAAAAACAACCCTCCCTGATGAATAAAATCCTTCTGACTTTGCTGGAATCAGGTTATTTCCCATTTGCTTTCTATTACCTAAATCCAGATCTAGACAAAATTAGGAGCTTTTTTCCCCCTCTCCTTTACTTAATGCATGTTTTTAAAAACTATTCTGAGACGGCAGGCAAAATATAGCCTTCTCTTCAAAATCAGTAAAGATAACCTCATCGTAGGTTTATTTTTCACAATGTGCCGAAATTAACAGATGGGAAAAAATGACAGCCCTTAACTTTTGGGAAAAGCCTTGTGAGAAAACATGGAGTAAGTCTTCTGTGTCCATCTGCATGTCAGTTTGCTTATGGATAAAGAGAAGAACAGTAACCTAATTCTTTCCAAAGCTTTTAAGTGCTAAACTAATCACTTAAAGTTTAAATAATAAAATATAATGCAATAGCCCATGAGCTGACCTATTTTGGCTCCAGGCATGCATAGATATTAGGGATTTTGTTCGAGTTAGCTGAGATATAATGATGATACTTTATAGCAAAGAAAGATTTAACCCAACATGCCTTTCATGATCTTAGCTAGACTTTTGGGTCTTATGCAAAGAAGAACATTAATCATAAAATATGAGAAACTAATACTTTAATTCCTTTTCCACCAATCCTATGGACACATGTCCCTTGGCTTATTAAATATATTTCAATCTGCTTCAGTCACATACACACACATTTTGTAAGTTGAGGTGTAACATGATCTTACCCTTGAAACTTTAGGTATATTTACACTTGCAAAAGTGATGCCGGATCAAGTTGATTTGGTCACGTTAAGCATAATTAAGAAGCTGCTATATATAGCACAAGGATGCTCATTTACCTGGCTCTACCTTGTGCTTTGAAGAGATATGTTACAGTCTTAATTACAATGGCTCATTTTCCCCAGGGCACTCTGCTTTTGACAGGAGTCTGAGAGGACAGAATTTTTCTGCAACTTGAAATGCAATAAATGCACCAAACTATCTCTTGAAACTTAATTGAGCTAAAATGGCTGTCCTGCTACCCTTCACCAGTGGAAGCATTGTGTGTAGGGAAAGAGCTGACTGGACAGCAGATATTCCCAAGAGCACATGGGTGAACCTCTACTTGCATTACCTCGCTAAAATGCAGAGCGGAAACATTCCCAAGCCTGTTATATAACCTGAATTAGGTCTAAAGTATAACAACACACAAAAGTCCTGACCCAAGATAAAAAGGTGCATACTTGGTATATTTAAAAGGTCAGGGCATTTAACCATTGTTGTGAGCTCTCAGGAGAACATATACCTTAAAATATTTCCTAACACACAAGTTAGCAAGCACAAGAGTTTTCTAAGTTTGGATTTCCTACACACTAAATCACAGTGGGCAGGAATTTTGTTCTTATGTCTCTTATCGAAATAAGATAAATTGTAGTATTTCTTATGACTTCAGAAGAATTTTACAGGAAGTTCAGGGAGAATTCTGTCATTGTACAAATGGAGATATTATTGAAAGGAACAAGCGGAGCAGAAAATTTCAATGTCCACATTTCTCCCACAAACAAGAAAGGGTGGTCTCAACTTAATGCTCTGAATTTCTCTGGAAGCAGGATCAGGTTTTGTACTGGTTAATGCACTGTCCAAAACCGTGTGCTCACAAGCAGATTAATAGGCCCATGGTACACTGAACTGCACTACGTTTTTCCTTAAAAAAACTTTTTCCTGTAAAAATCCTAAGGGTACTTTGGATTTGGAACACAGTTGAACTGTCCGTGATATACTACCATTGTCCACACTCATGTTGTGGTAAGATTTCTTTATGCTTTTTGCTATTTTAAAAGCAGACTTCACCCAAGAAATTCAGAATTTTTCATCTTATTTTATTCTCATATAATTATTTTAAAATAGAAATATAAATAACTAATGAAAAATATTTGGGAAATGAAAGGAATAAACCCAAACCAAACAAAAACTCATTCCTCCTCCCAAACCCCCAAACAAAAACACCACCCACAAACAAAAACCCACAAAAAGAAAAACCCTGGAAAACCAAATATAGCATTAAGTTTCGATGCACTGGGATCATTTGCAAACTGAAGAGTAATCTCTTATCAGCTGCTCTTACATCTTCCTCAAACACATGTGAGTATGCTATGGAACACATGGCAAATTACTAAGTCTCTTTATGATTCAGATACAGAGGTATCACAATAATAACAAAACTTTCTATCCCTGAAATAATATACTGTATAACTGACAGAGGAGGATTAAATATGTCTGGATAAAAAAAAAAAGTAATATACTGGGCTTAAAATACGATATTCTATACTACTTAGCAGGCAGCTAAAGAGGGTTTATGGAGAAGAATGATGGATGTAATTTTCTTTTGTGGAAAAAAAAGTTATAAGCAAAAGAACTGAATTTAATCTAATATCACTAAAGCTTGCCATAATCTTATGGAGCATTTGGACAGTACCTAGGGCCAAGGAGATGATCCTGAATTAGCATGGTATACAAATCAGCTTTTCGATTTTTATCAGATTATCTGCATTACTGGCTAATGCTGATGCATTCTGCAACATGCAATAAACACTCCTAAGCATCATATTTCCAAAGTGTAAAATATTTCAAAACAGATCTTAATTGTTTTAGCAAGATAAAGTATGCTACTTTTACATGAATAATATTATCAGAATCCCATTAAATCTCTTCATTTATTATCTCTAATGCTACTTAAAAGAGAAGTTAATAGAGTAATTCATTCTCATACCAGGACCTGGGTCACCAGTACATGATGTTTCATATTCATTATGCTGAGCTAAGTGAGGGCTCTGTTATAATATCACTTAATTTATATTCTGAATAATGCTCTGGGGACAAGTTGCTCTTGTGCATTACGGTTCTATCTAAATCACAATATTTGAAGACAAGTGGAGAGAGCAGATAACTATTAAACAACATGTTTGCTAACATAAACCACTACTACAGACTTTAAGGATGAAACCTGGGGAATTAAAAGTTAAACAGCGTAATATTTTCCATAGTAATGTCAAGCTTGACTTCAAAATATATTTTAAAAATGCATGATCAATCAGTATTTTTATATACTGGTAGATTCTTCTAAAGAGAACTATTTGTCATGCCATAGTTGTGAAACAGATGAAACTTCTTCCCCCACAACATATTTTTTCCCCCTCTTAATTTTAAGGACTAGCAAATATATATAACTATATATATAACTGATATCAATAACTGATGCTTTTTTGCATTTGGGGTTCTCTTCAGAGCAGTCTAATACAGTTATCCACTCAATGAAAAAACATTGCTTGTTTCCTAATGTTCAACTGCAAAAATATAGTTTCTTTGCCTTCTACTTTCAAGATTAGTATAAATTGATAAATTAAAGGTTTAAGAAGAAAATAATTTTGATAATTCTAGTATGCCAAAGAGCCCATCTCAGGAAAGGGTCAGCAGGTTTTGCATGGAAAATTTGATACCTGTAGTCTTTAATATCATGAAATGCCCAGACTACTGACATTTACTGAACTAAGCAGTTTTGATGGAAACATCATAAGGGTACACATTTATTGCCACACAACCGCTTCCATAAGTCAATCTGTCTCACCATTTAAGAAAATAAAAATCCCTGGTACAAGTCTGAAAGCTCAACTTGGAACATGAAAGCTAAACTGGCATATTACCTTTTTCATTTATATCCCAATGTCAATAGAGAACTCACAAACCTTACTACTTATAAGCACTATCTATTTTCTTCAATGGATCAGTATGCAAACATAATAATTGATCCATTTGAACTAAAGCTAAGCAAATAAATTCAATATTATTTTAAAGAAAAGAGATTCCAGCTCTATTCCCTCAGATGATTTTACATAAAATCATACTAAAAAATCTTTCTACCAACATGGGATGTAGATTAGTTTCCTGCTGAACAGAGCAAATTTGAGAAAATAGAAGTTGCAACTTTGTTAAGCTGTTTTGCAAATGAGAACTGTACTTCTCACATCTCTACCAGCCTTTTTGGAGCCATAGTTGCATCTCCATATTTTACCCACACACAGTAAATACAGTTTCAGAGTACAAAATTAACAATGAAGAAGTTTTACAGTTAAGACCAATAATAGGAAATTATATCCTCCTTCCCTCACCCCCATTGTAAAACAAAACAGCACAGGAATTTCTACCACTACTTAAAAACCTCTAAATTGAATTCTTGCCAAAGGTTGTGGTGGATTAAAAAAGTTATAGCACATAATGTCTGTGCAGATCTGGGCCTTGATATCCATACTCAGGAGTGCTCATTTGTGGTGGTTTAAGACGTCTCTGGCTCAGGTGTCCTGCCAGTTCTTCTACACCACCCCAGAGAGGATGGTCCTCAGCACTGCAGCACTGCAATACGACAAATCCTTCAATCCACAGTTCCACAGACACCTTAAGGCTCCTTCATCTACCAGTGAAGGTCTGTGCCACTAAACCAAATCATGAACACAGCTGTAGCTAAGGCACTGGTCTCTTCCGTCTGCCATAAATGCTCCAGAGACAAGAATATCTGGACAGACCCAAAATCTAGATTTCTAAGCCACAGTTTCATTTCCCAGAGATCACAGAAGAGTTCTCCTGCTACAACATGCTCAGAGACAGTCGGCACAGTCAGCAGAACAGAGAATCCTACGTTTCTGACTATTACTATGCACATACATCAGCCTGAGTGGTATCTCGTATCTCAATTTACCATGCCATGGTGGTTGTATGAATGACACTGGGAACTGCACTGGAAGTATAATGAATGATTTTGGCAGCTCTGAAGTAAAAGGTAACAGAATATGTAGGATCTGTATGTCTCTGACTGATACATTATGATAGATTACAATGCTGCTGACATGTCAAAAGACATGATTTAGTAGTCACTGGTTATTTCAATTTACTCTTTTTACGTTTTTAATTAGTAAATGAGTCCCTCATGGTCAAATGATTAATTACACAATAATTCACTGCAGTGCCTTCTTTTCCTGTTTGAGTGGAGCACACAGTATATAGAGAAACTGTTTGGAATATAGACTGACACTATAAATTATAGCAATGTGTTCACACTGCTTTAGTTAAGGTTGTGTCAGCACTCCCATTAAGAACTCCTGTTTTCAGGTTAGTTAAATTTAGGCAGAGAGGGACCATTCTAGTTTGCACACTGGCATGAAGAATCTGAACCAGGGAATAGGTATGTGTACATAAGGAGAGGGTGAAAGGAAGTGAAGGAAGCAGGCACTGTAGAGGTTGTTAAGAGATGGGAGGGAGAGGGCAGGAAGCAAAGAAAAACCAGCTACCCTTTGTTCTATGTGATCATAAGGAATAATGATACATCTTCATTTTTATCTCTTCTCACAAACAGGTCCCAAAAGATCATTGCAAATTTCATCATTACACCTGACAGAGGTATGAAAGACCTTTTGTAATGCTACCTAAAGCCAGGGAGTGAGGAACAGAGTCCAGTTTTCCTTTCCAGTCCTGGACACACTGTCCTACTTAAGACACAGCACAAATACTAAGTTTTCCTTGAGGTAGATACAAGACTCAATTTGAGAAGCTTTCAACATAGGATATGGATAGGTATATAGGGGATATATATATATGTATAGGCATATGGATTGTCTTCCAGTGACTAATGATGGGTTTTACACTTTGGGTTACGAGCATGGCAAGCAGAAAGCATCAAAACCACCATATTTGGCCAGTTTTAAGGGTGAGAGGTACCTCAAGACTGGAAACTGCAGAGTTGTGGTGGTGTGACTTCAGCAGTGAGTCCTCTTTTATGTGAAGGTGTTTTAAATTGATTTATTGACCCCTAGGATAGCTCAGTTGGTCAGAGCATGGTGCTAATAACACCATGGTCATGGGTTCAATCCCTGTATGGGCCATTCCCTTAAGATTTGGACTTGATGATGGGTCCCTTCCATCTCAGACTCTTCTGTGATTCCGTGAGTTTACTTTCAGTAGACAAAGATCAGCAGGTCCAGTGTACACTGAGAATGTGACAGTTCCTGAAAAATCTGTCATTTGAATAGTTTTTTGGATGGATGCTCACAAGCTATGTGAGCACTTGGCTCATATCTGTAAGGCAAAATAATCCAGTCTATCAGCAGACGTTAAATTTGGTGGGAAAAATATTCTGCTTTTATGCCAAGAAATTCAGGATGTTCTAAACTTAGATTCTCCACAGAGACCCAAGGTGGTAATAACAAGAATTCAGGGTTCATAACCTTCCTATGTCTGCATGTTTAAAGGACTATTAATAGCCCTAATATTCACTCAGCTTTGTGCAAATGTAAGACAATGCTAAGGAAAATGTATGTTCACAGTCTGGCCAAATGGTAACAATTGATCAGAATTACAGGGCTGAACAGTTTAGATTAGGCAAATTGGATTTATTGAATAAGATGGTCCTAGTAGAAGTACAATACATGACACTAATAACTGAAAGATCACATCAGTCATTGGAGAAAATTATTTTGATATCAACCTTAGAATCTCATGCATATTAAATTGGTGAGAGACAGTTTCCTACATCACTGTTCATATTTTAAAAAAAAGACAAAGAAGAAAAGGCTTCCTAGAGTTATCAAGTATCCCACATCACTATTTCCATGAGATAACACATTCATTCACTAATATGTCTTTAGGAATTATGAAGATGTCATCTTTGGAAGAATAGAAAACTGAGAAACCTAGAACAATAATTTCCTTGAAATCACGTATTTCCTCTATCCTTTCCTCCAGGCCACCACATCTTTCTGGTCAATGTACAGAAAATGCAGTCTTCCTGAACTTAAATGCTTCTAAACTTCACCTTGCTTGTATATGTTATACGAAATATATCCATAATATCCAGATTGTTTAAAGCCACATTGCTGTAGACCTGTATCTCTGATGCCCTGGAATGTTCATCCTTTTGTGGTTACCTTTAGGCTTAAAAGGACAAATCTCTCATAGACCCAGCTGGTTCCTTCTTCCCATGTTCTTGCCACCAAATAAATGGACTGAATTCTCTCAGCTCTTCCTGTCCCGAGCTTCTCTGAACTTTCAGAGCCTCAGATTAAAGGCATACATTAAAAAAATGACATAATTTGGTTTGAAAAGAGCATGGGAAGTTTGAAGCCTGGAGACAGAACAGAAAGGAAAGTCAAATGAAAAATGTTGGGTGAGGATGTAGAAGGCAGGGCAATAAAGTAAACTTTCAAGAAGACAGGGTGGTAAGACCCAGTGCAACTCCAGGGGATGAAAGCTGACAAATGAATAGGAGTAGTTTTATGCAACTCTTGAGCCTTATTTAATCTACAAACGATGTGTCAGGTCAAATATAGTAATAAATGTGGATTTATAGAAATTATATATGATGGAAATAAATCATGAAACAATTTCATTTACTTTATTATGATTTTACTTTTGTGACGGTTATATATTCTAAAGAGCAATTGGAGTTTTGGCCAGCAATCTTAGCTTTATTTATAGATTGAAATAAATACACTTACTTACGTGAAGAAGTTTTATGATCCCCAAAAATAATAGGAAATGTTACCTTAGGGAAACTGTGCATGCAAGCACATATAAATGGAAATGGTACATGCTAGCCCACTCCATCAACAAGACATGTTCTAATTGTGGGAGAAGTCTTCTCTCCTGCCCAGGGACAGTTGTATCAGTCACCAAGTCAGGCGCCTACCCATGTGAAATAGAGACAGGGCTGCAAAATTAGCAGTCAGTCTTGAATTTTATTTTCCAAAAATAAGACTCCTAGACCAGAGGCCGGCATCTGGAAATGGTTAATAATTTTTAAGTGAGACGGGGAAACTTAAAAAGCCTTATCATGTTACAAATCTCATTTTCAGTATTGTTGATATATCAGAGAATGCTTCAACATTTTCTTGCTCAGTCACAGCAAATTCCAGGCAAAACAATGTTAGACTAACAAGCTTTGCTCAAAGTCTTCCAAGAAGATGTTCACAAAGTTACATCCTCAACAGAAGTTTTTTTTTAATGTTCACATCCCTTCATAACGGCTCAGTAACACATCTTCAGTACAAACAGTGAGATCTTTGAGTCCCACCTAATCTCAATGGAAAGCAATTACAAAACTGTATTTATCTATGTATCTACACTGTATGAGCTCCACACAGCAGTTTCTACCCTAAAAAATGCCCCTGAATTCAGGTTGCTTTGCTAGTCAACTGCCTTAGGCAACATTTGTGTAAGAAAGCAAAGTTATTATAATCATATTTGGTCAAATCTTTAATCTATCTGTGTTCCACATGATTAACTCTTCTGAAAATTTGGTGAGGATATTACAATTCAGCAAATTCCAAATTGCTTAAGGAAGTAATAAGTATAAGCACAAGAGTGACATCTTAGAAGTTAACTTCAATCCTGTGAATCATCTCATTATGACTATTTAAGTGTCTTGTAATGGTGTTAACAGCAAATGTGTTTAGAAAAGCCATTAAGCATATATAAAATTCATATTATTTTTCATTACATTCATGAAAGCTCTTAAGGCTTCACCAAATTTCTTTACTTATTGAATTATGAATAAATTAACTGAAGCATTTAAGCACACACCTAAATCCAATTGATAACTGAACTTCTTGATTAGAGAAGTAGATTAGAGCCTGAGCTTTACTGAGTTACATATAGTTATTAAAAACAAAAGATAACTTTCCCCTTTCTCTCAAGAAAATGTACCTTTACAGTGCATTCAGTTATTCCAGTTCAACAGCTCTATCCAGTTGAGAGGCAACAGCAATATATGTTTCTCTTACCTAAAAAGAAGAAAAACAGGCAGAATCACTAAAGACTATTCTTACAGTAGGACTTAGAGG
>VZRO01003937.1:1066776-1086776 GCA_013397915.1 Daphoenositta chrysoptera | reverse complement strand
TTTGCACAAGGGAATAGTAAGAACCCCCTTGTTAAAAACTGAACAGTCAGCCCACCTCGTCTGCACCAACACCCAGCTGGCTGTAGGCCAAGACTTTAAAGTCTCTTTAGTGGGAATTTATTCTTTAGGATTTTATCTGGTGTGTGGGTGGTGGTGGTCAATTGGATTTTGGGGGTTTGTTTGGGGGCATTTTTCATTTGGTTTGGTAATTATGGAGGGTGGAGAGGGGGAGTTTGCATGAGTTTTTGAGTCTGTTAACATTATTTTTATTTCCTATCTTTTGCTTCCATGCTATTATGCAGATCCAGGACCAGCACCAAAGTCCTTCTCTCAGCAGTCATGGGAGACAGAAACCTCTGATCTCAAACTCAACAAGCAGAAAAAATGGTGAGAGATATTCCAAATCTAATATACCACATTCTTTTTCTTGTACTGTATGCAGACACCATGCAACACAAAATCCTCACAATAGAGTGACTAACCTTGAACTATCCTGGAGAGTTTTCTGAATGAGGACCAATATGGGAAAACTGCACACTTTTACTGTGTGTCCATGTACAATAACCACATATGATGTGAAAAGATGTCTTTCCCAACACAGGCAGCTAAACCAAGGGAGTTGTTGCAGGTTTTACAGCAGCTTCAACTGGAGTATGGGTGGGAGGAACAAATGAATGGATATAGCTCATGTTTTAGAGATTCCTGAGCAGAATGGGAAGGGCTCATTCACCACTGCAGTCCCCCACCTCAGCATCAGAATTAAGTCAGATTTTGCTGCCAGCTTCATTTAGGTCAGTAAGACCATTAATACAGAAATCTATCTAAACTGTCTTTCTGTAGGTCTTCCCTATGACCAGGAAACATGCTGCAGGGTCACTCAGGTTTCGGACAGCTAATGGTAACAGGGCTAAATAACACCTTTTATCATTCAGACAACATCTGTAAGATACGAGTAAACACTATGATTTCCAAGTCATAAGTGTAGCTCCAATGCTAAAGTCATTTCTTGCACCACTGAAACATAAGTCTTGCTGGGACTAGAACAGAACAAGTCTGATGATATTATGCATGACAAATTAGTTCAAAATTTGGAAATTTCATTAAGATATAGGCATAAATATCCAGTCTCATGACTGGCTGACCAGTTGGCCTGCAGCTCTGTGCAAAGAACTCCATTCCATGGAACTAAAAAACTGGTAGGGATACTCCATGGTTTTCACAAATGTACACACAGAAACAAAGCATGGTGGAAGAAAAGGGTAAGGTTGTGGGCAAGATCTGACTGCGCTTAATTGGGTGAATGTTACACTTTCATACCCGTTGTACTTTCTAAACCATTGAATTGTAATCTCATCATTATAATATTAAGAGCGGGCACCTAGGGGCTAAAATTAAGAAGTTAAGAGTTTGGTTTATGATGATGTGGTTGAATTGGTGCTGTTATAATTGGCGCATTATTTCTTCTGAAAGCAGTGAGCTGTTAAACACAGTAGCCAGAGGTATGTAGGAGTAATTCTTGTTCCCTGCTGTCAGAGATCATGGTCTTAAGCTTATTTTTCCTTTACAAAAAATTGACAGATTTAGTGTTTCTCAAGGCAAGTTGTTTTTCCTGCCTTTTTATATAGCATACAACTGGATTTCGTGGAACCCAAGGCAGTGTATTGTATGGAAACTATAAGAGTGTTTACAGCTAAGAACCTCTTCATATTATCATCATATTTGCTGACATCACATCAATCTTTAGGCCCCTTTCTAAGATACTTATCATAATGGGGCCCCAAAATCTGATTGCCATGTTCCTACTATTGTTAGCCAACATTTGGGAAATTAACATTGTAAATAATATTGAAAACAACATTTATAAGGGAATTTTTCCATAGCAGAGATCATTAAAGCATGCAGGCCCCTGTGTTAATCTACACCTGGTAAGGTGGCTTTAGACTAATTACAAAGGACCACAGGGTACACTGGCATTTAGGACTGGGATGTTCTGTCAGCTATTGATGAACAGGTCTTTCTCTGAGACCTCTTAAAACTATGGATGAAGGCTGGATGGGCATTGCCATATGATCGTCAGGTAATTGAGCCAAATGGATCTTCCTACACAAGTTCCATAAGTATGTAAAAAAGCACAGCTGAACTTTGAACGTTGGCAGTGCAACCAATACCATTACAAGACTGTAAATTTGGCCAAGTCAAAAAAGTGAGATATTTCATTTAGAAATGTTGTCTCAACAAGTCATTTGAGCCAAGCAGAACTGATATGGGAAAATAATAATGTAAGAATAAGGAAATAGGGATTTTTTCCTGGATTATAAGTGTCAGAATCCAAAGTATAAAATAAAACAAAAAAAGTGACAGAACATTTTCACAGAAAATTAATACAAAAGAACACAGTCATCAGGCTGGAATCCTATTTCATATGATTCAGTAGGATCAAGCTCTAGGATCAAACTATGAGCAGTGAAACAGGTCAGATGATCTAAGGATGTCAAAATGTACTTCCATAGCAGCAAACAAATCTGCAAATATATTTTATAGATGAAAGAGGCCAGAGAGGGAGATGGAGCTCTGGATCATAAAGGATTTTAATCATTTATGAGACTGACTTGGATGACAACAAATCTAAAAGTAAGAGAAGCATGGAAGTGTCTAAAGAAAGAAGTCTATTCTCTTCCTTGCATATTAAAGACAATTAAAGGTAAATTTTTAAAATACTCAGTTTTGGAAAAAGAAGCCAGCTCAGGTTAACAGCACCAAAGTCAGTCCCCGCACATTTTTAAAAAATCAAAACATATTAGTGAAGCTAGGTTGGGTTTTAGGACAAAACTTGAAAAATAGAAGTAGCTATTCCTAATAGATTTCTATACAAACACTTAATATGCACAAAATGAAAGCCGTACGGGAGAGAAAAAGATTTATAATATATTCCAGATGTGCCTCCTATCAGCATCGATGCTGGGCCACTCCTTGTTCAGAATCCTAATTGATTTGCAGAAACACTGAAAGACAAGGAAGCCAATATAAAATATATCTGATTTAATCCTATAATAGATGTGCCTGAATAAGGAGACAAAGCTAAGCCTGAAGAGGACTTGATTTCCCTGCAGAGTTTTTAAATAATCCAATTTTTCCTGCAGATTTTTCCAAACCTTTACATTACAATGCCTTTCAGATTTGTGCAGCCAAGGTTTTAGAGCATCCTCACCTTTTGTCCTGAATATTAGGAAAAATATGAAATCTTTGTTCAATGACTGAATGTTGAGGAACCTCTCTAGTAAATGCTGGATAACTTTCTCATTAATATAAAAGTGTAATTTTCCTTTCTACATAAAGATTGTTCTCATTCAGCATGACTTATTATTATCTCCCCTTTTAGAATACCTATTTTAGTTTTTGTACTAATGCTAATCTTCACAGTTGTAAGAGTTTCATGAAGGCATGTAAAGATTAGGGGAAGTTTATATTGAAGACCATTTTGGTTGAAACCTTTTTCAAGACCTCTGTGTGCATCCTTAAATTATTTTTTTTTTAAAGGAAAATGTACCTAATAGGTTTTAGCCCCAAAATGGAATACCAAGAGGCCATATTCAGTCTTCAGTTTTGATATGCCTGTTGTTCATTGGCAGCTTCCATGAGCTGCATAAAGTAACTTAACAATAGCTCTGTCAGACATCTACGAGCCCACGTGGAGCTCACACTCTCTCTGGGTTGTCAAACATCCAGAAACACTGGACAGATGGCCAAATTCTGAGCAGAAGAAAGCCTGTTTTACATACCATCCATGCTTGGCAAGCACAGACCTCTCTTAGAGTCATGTCAAAACCACCTATTTGAAGAATCCTAACACGGTAGATCCAATTTGTCCCAAATAGATAATAAATATCACATACCATGGTATGTTTCCACAGGTTCTGCCAAGGCCCACCCTCTGCCTCTCAAAAAGAGGTTGAAAACAGTTTTGCAGTGTGTCTCAAAAGCCAGATGGCAGTGACAGAAAACAGTGCAACTGATAACATAGAGACATATGCACTTCTGTAGTTTTTAGCCCCTTGAGACACTTCTCAAAAGCAGCATAGGAAAAACTCTTCAGACTGTTAGGACACATTTGTATGCCACAGGCCCACATTTTACTCCTCCTCATTCATAGCTTCAGTTCTCTCAGCAAGGGATCTCTCACAAGCACTGAAACTTTGATGAAGATTAAATGCTATGTTAAAATTACTTTTCTGGCAGCCAGCTCTGGATGGGAGGATTCTTCTATTAGCTGAAGTGCTGGGTGCAAATGATTACTTTTAAGTCATTTTTGTGAAGAGATTCAGCCTAAACATATACAGCAATAGGACAGAGGTCTGATAAAAAACACCATTCAGGTAAATGATTGCATTTTTAGTTTTAAAAGTTGTCTTAGGATCTCACTAAATATTAATTTTCACAGCTTTAAAGCAACTTCTTGCTTTAAAAAACCCCCTCTGATTTATCCTTCCTTCAGAACTGTAAAATATGTATTGAACCATTATCCCGAGTGTTTCCTGCTTCTGTTTACTAATGAAACCTCTTGACAGTCTTGATTAGAAAGTGTCACTTAGAACTCTTTGATCTGGTAATATAGCAATGACACATTTGACATGTAATAAAATGCCAGAATATAATCTTGAATGACGCTGCTTTTTTCTATGAAAAAGAAAGCAAACTTTACCATGCCGACTAAAGCTAATTTCACCTAGTAAATTACAGAAATATAAAATCCTTTTAATTTTAAAAAGGTTAGGCTAAAAAAAAATTATGCTGGAAGAAGTCTCACAGTCTTTGTCATCTTAAATTAGTCCTTTATATCACATCATCAACCTGATCTTCTAAATATTAAGTTTCTATGTGATTATTTTTTACCATATTTTTCTTTTATTTGTATTTCTGCTCATTTATTTTATAATTTGCTTTAATGCAATAATTTTCATTACTCATGGAAGTCAACTGCATTATAATTACCAGACACATAACTGAGGCCCTGTCTAAGCAATTTTACACTTATTTTAGTTATATATGAGGCTTCCCCCTCCCTGCCCCCTTTCTCTTTTAACCACAATTAAGTACTAGGTAGTGGTGTTAGTGAAAAAGTAACTCACAGCATGAAAATTGAGACCTTGCCAACACTCAAAGAGATTTCTTTGTGTAAACACATTAAAATATATCCTCGTGAATACTCCCAAAGTAAAAGCACAAAAGAAAATTCAATATGCCAAAAGAGACAAAAAACCCCAAAAACTAAAAAAATGTTACTTCTCTTCATAAAGACCGTACAAATAAATCCTAGTGCAGAGAAGTGACTTGGGTGGTGATAGTCCATCCCTTCAAGTAACAACTTTTCCTTTTTTTTTTAAACAATTGCAAAGATTTCATAATAAAGACTGTTCCTATCTATCTCCCTGATAGAAATAAATTACCCTTCTTTGCACAAACATTTTTTTATGGTCCCCTAAAATTTCAACAGTTGCTTATATGAATACTTTTATTACCTATACTTCCTAGTTTGTAAATAATCAGTTTGTAATTTGTAAATTTGATTATGACAACACTTCCTTCCCTCACCGAGACGTTGCACAAATAGGCACATTACAGATGATAGAATATGCAATTGTTATTATATAGGGAATATGCATTCTGGCTCAGGTTCTCACAAAAATAAAAGAGGAAAACTGAGAGATTCAGAATTTCATGGAAACTTTTAGCATATCATAACATCTTAAGATTCTTTTAATTAAACATTCAAGGCTTTCAAGTTCAAACTTTCAACTAAAATGCATGTTTGTACGTCCATAGCAATTCCTAGGTATTGCTTGATTACAAGTTTTAGTTACCATTAATGTGCATACTCTAAGCAGTTATTAGAGAGCAGAAGAAGAAGTTGTTTTCTCAGTAAACTAAACCATATGTCATGTTTTCTGTTTCCACAAAATACAGTCTCGGAAAGAAAACAAGGTTGTTCCTGGACAGGCTTCCACACCTAAGTTTGCATGTGCATCTTGCCTAGACATCAAGGAAAACCTTTGGAAGGAGAGTAATAGTCATTAATGTTAATCGCCCCATCATGCCAATAACTCAGTCCAACAGTTCTACATGATGTATTTAAGTAAATTAAAAATACATCCACCCTGACCTGTTCACTTATCTAGTGGTTTCTTTCCACATTTACACATTGCTCACAGTACTGAATCAGAAAAAAAGGCATGTGATCTCATGGCACACTGGATGGAGACACTCCATTTTAAGATTAAGAAACATTTCCATTTTCTGCACCCTTTTTTTCCCCTAAATCAGTTTTCAACTGTGTCTGTCCATTGCCCAACCTGCTGAATCTTTGGAGCAACACAGAAGACAGAGAGACAACTCCTCAAATTGTGGCTTTAGGTTTTGGGTTGTCACAGAACCATGCTATAAGGACCCTTAAAAAAAAAAAAAAAAGGAAAAAACCAAACCAAAACAAAAAAGTTGTAACAGGCCATATTTTATATTCAAGCCAACTCTCTAGTATTTTCACTAGCTTTCTTTTAAATGATGTTTATAGACTTTTACATATAACTCAACATGGCTTGCAGACTTCATAAATACAAAAAGAATGAATATTAATGTTTTCATTCACAACAATCTTGAAAGACCTACACTGTATCCACAGTGATGGAGACATTAAGCTGCTTGCCTTGAGCCATACACAAAAGAAGCTGGGAATAAAATCCTGATTGAAGTAGCTAAGAGAAAGTTCTGATTTTTGTAGAAAAACCTGTGTGCTAATTTCCTGTATAAAATTGTAGATTTTCTAAAACTATTTTTATTTCATTTTCTTCACGGGAAAAAAAAAGTGACTTTAGTTTGATGTGATCTAAAATGATTTATTTCAAGCCAATTAAATTTACAATTTCTTTCCTGCCTAGAGAATTGTAATTTAAAGCCTATTCTCTCATGCTGAGAAGGCTTCCATGAAGGTCTTGCCATTGATTTAGTGTCTGGGTATGAGAGAAGAATCACTCTGTTTCTGTCCCCAGGGACCAGGTTGTGACCAAGGATACCCAGTGCCACTCCCTGCTTGGTCCTCTAGCATCAGGAGAGGGATGATTTCACTGAAGGGAATCTAGAGGAAACATTTACCACTTCTAAAAGCAGTCTAGAGGCAATGGGGGTGGGACTGGTGAGAGCATGAGGAAACCATAAACCATTTGCATGTTTTTGTCACTGCACTAGGTGGCCTTGGTGTCACTGGGGGCAAGTTAGGGTTGTAGAGCCAGTTCCACACACAGATCTACCTAGCCTGAGAGCTGCAGGCACACTTACTAAATTAGGAGGGCATTTTCTTAATCCAAAGAGAAGAAAAATAAATAACCCTTTTTTTTTTTTAATTGTTTGATAGGGAAATTCTTGCAAACTGATTTTTAGGAGCAAAGGGAGTAGGGCATAATATGCTATGATGCCTCTAGATTTGCTGGATTTCTACCTCTAATGCCATTTGTGCATGTAAATGTGGCACATTTTGATTGTTAATGGGAACCAATTTATTTTTGGTTTTGGACTCGGCATCCACACAGTTTTGCAAAATCTTCCTATTGATCACCATGCCTGAGGAACACCCAAAGGATTGTTTCTTGCCTGCACATGAGAGCCACCCAGAGAACAGCCCACTATGCCTATGAAGTGGCAGAATAAGAAGGCAGGCGAGAGCGCTCCTTGCATGCCCTCTATTTGTGAGGGAAGACAGATCATCATCCACTGGGTCTCATCGATTGCTCCCTGCCATGGGGACTCCAGGGTCCTCAGCAGTGTTTATGATATTTTACGCCACATTAACTGTTGAGATGATATGCTATGACAGATCTTTAAAAAACTGTACCCCTGAGCTCTAAATTGTTCCAATTATGCCTTTAGCATAACAGTTGCCTACCAAGGGGCACCACCGCTCAGTGCCTTAGGAAAAGAAGGAGAGGAGAGGAGCCAATAATCGTCACATATGCTGACCTCCCTCTACCCTCACCCAGCAGAAGCCTGTCATTGCTTTCATTCACTGTAGCTTTTCATAATCCTTAACATATGGCCTTTGTTTTGATAGGCATGAAATTACATCAAGGTCATTTTTAATAACTGTCAATAGCCCCAGAACAGCAGTCAGCTTTATTGACACCTTAGTTGAAGGGCTCAGAGAGCTGTAAGTAGTGCACAGACCCTGCTTGAGAAAGCTGATCCACTGGGAAACAGATTATTATTGATATTAGTAAATTAGTATTGATAGAAATTTGATGGGTATCGTGCATCTGGATCCCTCCACAATACACTGATGTCAGCTAAAGCCCACAGCTCCCTCCATTTCAGACAGGCAATTTATTTGCATTCTCTACATCTCTTTGTTAGAGGGAGGGAAAAGGGAATAGCAGGGGGAAGAGGAAAGCACGCGTGACAACAGCAACTTACGCTTGCAGGCACATATGAAGGAGCTTCTGGAAAACAGAAGCTTCTATAGAAGTATCTGTTGTCTCCTAATTGGAGAGGAAAATTCCTTCCCATCCACACATTCTTTCATCCTCTCATTGCCCCATTTCTGTCACTTCCCTGTTTCTTCCCACTTTTTGAGCTCTATTTCTGCACCTGCTTTGCTTGGCCTAATGAGAGGTAAATATAAAGTGTTGCATCTTGTATAGATGCTAAACATTTTGGAGATTTTTGTGACAGTGTCTGATACTGTCTATACACTCCTATGTCTGTCTGCATCATGTAACACCAGCACAAAAATACGACAAAGCACTGTACTTCAGTTGGGTTGGATATGCTTTCATGAAGGAAAGACAAGGAACGTGAAGTTCACGGATTCCTATCATTTTACTATAGTGACCATAGGCCAGTGGATGCTGGCATGTTGATTTTATTAAACAAATATTTAGAGGCCCCAAACAAAGAGATCAAACATGCCTCCAAACATCAACAGAAATGAAATAGAAACTCTGACAGACTTGGAAATGACCAAAAAAAAAAAAAAAAAAAAAAAAAAACCAAAAAAAAAAAAATCAAAAAGGGACAGGTAGCCTCACTTAAACCTGAGTTACCTAAAATGCATTCTAACTGCATAAGGGAGGATGGTTTCAATCTTCTCCATGTAAAACACAAGACAGGAAGTGTTTGAAATCAATATAAGTTGCACAAGTTTACTTTTTTGCTCATACTATTGTCTTTAAAGATAGATCGTATACATATATATATAAAATTTTAAAATCAATTCTTAGTCTGGTTTTCAGTCTAATCTGTATTACACATTGTCCAAAACTATGTACAGCAATTGAGGATCCTGCCTGACAACTCCATCTGTTTGACAGCTTCCTCAAAACATACTTACTTTCAAAGCAATGTTTCAGTCTTTTTATGACTAGTAATCCACACAGAGGTAGGATATGAGCCCTTACCATGCCACATAATGCAGATTTCACATCAAAACCAACTATTTTCTTTTTCCTAAATGAAAGCAGATTGATATTTACTTTACCAATAAAACAGTAAAATTATATCAATATAAACATTCCTTGTTCAGCTGATTAAGATTTCATAACAGGTACTGAAAGTTCATAAATCACATGGATATCATAAAATCAGATGTATTGCTAAACAGCCTAGTCCTAAGAGAAGCCTGTTGCCATATGCTGCAGTTGAATAAAAAGGAAGAAAAGTATATTTCTGAGAACAGGATTTAGTCTGGTCTGTTCTTTATACACCCAATAGCTTCTACTACTGGAAATAAACCAGAAATTTTAAGACTATTAAGAAACTATGTAAATCCTAAGGTGACAATCAGGTTTTGTTATACTGAACAAAACTGAAATAAGCAGTATTGCAAGTAATGCTTTTTTTTTTTTTCTATAAAAAGGAACCACAACTGGAATTTTCTATAATTCCTTATAGCAGTATCTCTAAGAAATCCCTCACTGCCAGCCCTGCTGGCAGTTTTACTTTTCAACCGTCTTCACTGAGGAAAAATCTGCCATCTCACCGTTTGGCAGATCTTCCCAACAGCCCCAATACATTCAGAAATCAGTAACAATCAGATCTCATTAACCTCATCCTGACTTTAATGTATTATCATTGCACCTTGAAGACCACCATCAGCAGAGCAACAGAGAGACAGAAAACATCTCAGTTCTTATGACCACTCTTGAGCTGACTAATCCCAAGTTATATTAGATTTCCTACTAAACTCAGTTTAAAGTATTTTCTGCCTACCAATTTGCTCAGCAGATATCTATCCATATGACGTATCTTAGGCTCGACTAAACCTTGTGCCTTGTCAAAGAAAAACAGAAATAGACTCTTCTCAGTGATACCCAGGGAACAGACAAGGGGAAAAACCCCACAGCAATCTTACTGAGAGTTATCAAGCGCTAGAACATCTCCCAGAGAAGTTGTGGACTGTCCATCCTTGGATATATTCAAAAATCTTTTGAACACAGCCTTGAGCAATCTGCTGTAGCTGGGCTTGCTTTCAGCAGGAAATGTTGCACTAGATGGTCTCCAGAGGTCACTTCCCACCTCATCTATTCTGTGGCTCCCCAAAATTACTTCTTTCTTCATCCAGTGACTTTTCCATCCTACCCTCAAACTAATAGCTAAGATAATTTTTACTTCCAAGTCTAAAAATTATAACAGAGCTGCTTTAACTGCTCTTCCAAAAAGAAACTTCACAAGCTTCACACAGTAAAACCAGTTCAGAACCAAAATTCTTCAAAAACAGAAGCACAGGTGGTCAAGGTAACAAGATACCATGAATACAAAATGTTGATTTTAGTAACACATGGTTGTCTCGTTGAAATGCTCACATGCATTTTGATGTGTACAGGAAAAACAAGCCATGGTGGAGGTGTGTAAGGTAGGTGCTTGTCACATTCCCTCTCACAGTTATAAACAGAGAGGAGGTAAACTGGCACAAGGAAACCAAATGCATCCAAATGCAATCCTAACACTAAGCAGGACCAAATGGAAGGCCAGTATTTCCAAAGTACTCCCATTACATCAGGAGCATTTGTTGCCTTATTCTGGAACAATGGGCTCAACAGTATTGCATGATCTGTGTGTCATGTGGGTAGAAAGAAAAAAGAAAGGATAGCTTATTGCTTTGTTTTGCTTCCAAAACAAAATAACAATATGAAGATTTTATTTCAAACTTGTTTTGAGTCACTTATCTGTGTAAGTTCTTAAGTGCTAAAGGGGATGAAAAAAGTTTAGAAGACTGGTTTTGGTTTTTTTTCTTTGTTTGGGAGGTGGGGTGTTTGCAGGCTTTTTTTCCTAGCTATTATTACAGCTGAAATCATAAACTTTTTATAAACACAAATAGCTAAAAAAATATTTCCTCATGCAGATATGACAGTTCAGCACAATTTGTAGTAGATCAGAGGTTATATATTCACCTACAGAAAAGAATAAAACAATTCACAAACACCCGTTTGAGGTGAATATGCTTGGGAATCAGCTGCAGTCAATTTGGGTGCACAGCTTGTTAAGCATACAACAGGAGACTGTGCTTTACATCTCCTGGAAGACAAACATTTATTTACATGCAGCATACTTCGGTCTTTCTTAATAGTATGCTACTTAGTGACAAAGAAGACTACATTTTCTACTTTACCCCCTTCTGTATTTCTGTCTTGCCTCAGTAAACTCTTTGGTGTCTGTCATAAATTAGTTGTTTATGTCTCAAAACTATATTTGTGCTTTTAAAGAAGATGGCCTTCCAGACAGAAAGAAACAAATGCTGCTAACACACTCTCCCTCTACAGAAAGTATACACATTTTAGGCAGCCTTTTATTTTGAAATTTTTTTTTTATATTACTTGAACTTTGGCTTGTGAAATGTTTTTTGGCCTGATATAACATAACTATGCAACTAGGCAGCACTAACATGTTGCTAGTCTAAATAAACTAAGTCCTGTCTAGAAAGAGGACTGGAAACAAGGTGACTTTCCTGGCAGGTGAGCACCCTCACCACCAGGCTTCACAGACACCTTCACTCAGTTAGTCTGCCAATCCATTGCCAGAGGTTACAGGAACATTTACACAAAAATAAGAGCTCTAGATAGGAGAACTAAGAGGTTATTATCTTGGAGCATCTTTACAGTATTGGGATGGGTAGAACCAGATTAATTCTTGGCCAGGAGAGGTAAATTCTCCTCATGGAAAGGAGAGTCCTTTGGCCCAAGGCCTTGTTTTCCGTGTAGCCTCCCTCAAAGAAAGTGAACACTTTAACTTCCAGGCTAAAAGTACAATGGCAGCTTCTTTAAATCACCCATGCTGAGAACAGCATCTAATTTCCCCACTAAGGCAACATGAAAACTATTCTGGAAAAAAGGCTGTACAGAATTGTCTCTTTCAGAATTTCAAAAGAAATAATTATTGCTCTCCCACATGAAATTACTAATTTAATTCTGCAAATACTTTCTTTTCTTTTTTCTTTTAAAGAAATAAACTAACCAGGGAAAAATAAATAAATGCCCGGGTTGAGACATGAGACCTGCCAACTTCATATTAAAAATTCCACCTATACCCTATTGCTGGGCTGTAGCCATTTGATAATATGCCAAATGACTTCTCAGCAAGCACTTTCCAAACATTGGAAATCCAGGGTGCTGGGACCATAGGCAAGACACAGAAATATTTATGAAGTGATGCCACCCAGCAAGAAAGCAGAACCAGTGCTTGTGAATCACAACTGAGCAAACATCCATGGGGAAGACAGACAGGACACAAAATAGGTCAGCAGCTGTGGATTCAGGATCTGCTTGGCGTAGGTCAGACTGCTATTTACTATGCTCCCACTGAATTCCCTTTCCAGATATAAGCAATGCTTAGCCATTTATATGGAGGAGAGGTGAATGTGAAAATCCTACAACATGCAACATTTGTGTACCTGCGGAAAACCCACAAACAAAATAAGCAGACAACTTGCTTTGCCTTTGAGGAATGTAACACTCAAGTGAGAAAATTAATCTGAAAAGCAGAAAAAAACTCTGTGAGGGGGGAACACTTCAACAGAAACAAACCTAAGAGGTAAGCTGCAAATGAAGTGCACCCATAAACACTGAAAAGAAGGCCTTGTAGCCTGAAATTTTGAGTTTAAAAGGTCCAAAATACAAATGGTACACTGTACAATATGAGGTTCACTCCTCCCACTGACTGAGCTACAGCAATAGCTAAAAAAGAAAAGTTTGCAATGATGGAATGGAAGGAAAAAAAAGAATAAATAGAAGTACTAAAAGAACAAAACCTTCTCCAAGTATACAGCCAGATGTGAAAACAAAGGTTACAAAAAGAACTATGTGTAAAAAATAGGACCACTTCACTACTCAATCACAACCCATTCTCTGCTGCCAGTTGAGCCAGGTATTATCTTTTGATAATATCTCTTCACATCCCCATTCCTCTTCAGCATGTGAACAAATGATCTAAGCAAAGCCTTTATAAAAGGAGAGAGGGGAATAGAAGACTGCAAGCAATGAATGAGTTTAAATTATTCAGGGTGTTGGTTTTCCTTCTTTCCCTGCTCTCCACACTTGAAGAATACTTCTCCAATGACTATCAACATGGACATAGAATATAGCAAAGAGAAAAGTTAACATGGTTACATTAAGATTTTACAGAAAACTATTTCGTTCAGAGAGAGTGATCTGTAATCTCAGACTGCAATATATTTTCTAGCACTTTGGTAATAAAGCAGATATCTACTTAAACGTATTAATTAAAAGGCAAAGTCGCACAATTTTTTTCAAAGCAGTGGAAAGTAAAATACATCAGTTTTGGGAATTTCATCCCTGAATACTGTATATAAATATAAACATAGATTAGAATGTACTTTATTTTATTTTTGGTAGGTAGGTGTTATTCAAACAAAAAAAATTAACTAATACTGTGTTCTGTGACATATGAGACCTCATTGCAGAACAGAGATCTATATAAGAATCAATCAAAACAAACACACGACAAAACAATATCAAAAATAATTATCTGGGTCAAATTTTATGAAAACCTTGGCAGTGTCTACGGGATCAAAAATATTTCACTACATATAATGAACAGTTTAAACAAAAAGGTGACCTCTTGAAATCTTGACATCTACAAACGCATCATGCGTGTTATCATTTACCTCACTGTTAAAAAACAACTACACATAATTTCTGTCCAATCTCACAAAGAGTAGGAAATTTCTTCGTGTTTGAGAAACACAATAAATAACATAACACTGTTCCAAGTCATTCATTAAAAAGTAATTTGTATTCCAGCAACAGGAGTGTGTTTCTTCATAGTGCATCAGACATAAAGTGTAGTAAGAGAGAGGCAACTTTATTTTCATAGAATCAGAGAATTCTAGTAGAGTTAATTTGCTACCAGAAAATACAGTGCAACTGGAAAAGCCTTCCCTAACAACAGGACAATAGGAGGCCTTGGGTTGCAGAGAGGCCTATGTGTCATTATTTTTCACAGTTTAACCAGGAACCATCTGACTAACTTCTGTATACCTCAGGGATCTAATGTCCATCAGGGTTGTGTCTGTAATGTAGACATTCTGACATTTTGCATGAACATAAAATTTTTGAGAACAAATTCCCTGAAGGAAAAAATTAAATGGTTAGAGAAAAACAAAAAAAACCCCACAAAACAACCCAAAAACAAACAAAAAAACCCCACAAACAAACAAACAAAACAAAAATAAAAGAAACCAATAAAAAATCCCCACCCAAATCCCCCACACCAACAAAACCAACAAAACTTCCCCCCAATAAAATAAGATAAAAAATAAAAAGACACCGAACAAGAAAGCCCAAAAGCTAAGTTTAAATGGCAATACTTTGAGAATAGTTCATCTCAGTTGTGAAGACGCAGAAGTCCAATGAGCAGATTTCAGATCACTGAGCATTTAGAGGGAATCTTGTTGTTTAATAGCAGGAAATAAGTTTTTCTAGTCGCGTGCTCTGTTTCGCTGCTCTAACCACTGGAACACCTCTGTAAGAGTTTCTGGTAATGGCATGACCTTTGATCCTAGCTCGAACATACCCTTTTGTTCCGTCTGAAAATCTTAGTTTCTCATCATGGCTCCATTTTAGACCCAATAGTGCCGTTCTAGTGTTGCTTTCCAGCCACTGTGCCAGCCTGGGAGCAGGCACTGGACTGGACAGCAGAGATCTCTCCAGTGTTTGGCAGGTGAGTTCCCCTGCATTTGTGTAACCTCTCCCTTACCACCGTGGCAAGGACGCACCAGGAAAGTCAGCAAAGTCACAACATGAAAGGCCAAGTCTGTGCAGAGGAGGAGCACTTCCACAACCACAAAAAGAGATGCTTTGAGGCTGCCCTGTAGCTCTTGGCTGGAGAATCTGTGAAAGCAGAAGGTCAGCGAGCTGGAACTGCATCCCTGAAGCACATCATCCAGCACGAGAGTGATGTGTAAACTGTCTCTGAACACATTTTTTTCCAGATGTTGACTTGATATCAAGATGGCAGGCAAAAAGAAGAAAGTAGAAGTCTGAGCACTGTCTCAGAGGAGCCAGACTGAAGGAAAATATGTATGAGCATCTTGTACTTCTGTCTTGTAATACCACAACATGCCAAGCAGCATATCTGGCCATCACATACACTGAGTATTGTCTCACTCATCTGCTTGCAGGGAAACCAGTAAAGAGGTACCATTTGGAAAGAGCATGTCACTGTCCTCAAAAAGTATATCATGGCTTTCATAAAGTTAAACTTTAATTAAGCAGTAAAAAAATACAAATTTTGCAAACATATAAAGCGACATGAAAAAATAAAGTGCCAGTTTTTGACTGCTCTACACAAGTCATGTGTCATTACATTTAGTTTTAATAAAACAGATCTTATTTTCCACTGGGTTTAAGCAGAAAGTATGTTCAAGCATCTCATGATAACACTTTGTCAGAGGTGGCACATTTGGTCTGAGCCTTGCAAGCATAGAAACTCCCCAGACTCCAGGGGATGATGCGGCACAAGCCCCTGGTGCCTGATGCCTACCCAGAACCCCACCTTGGTGCAGTTGAATGTGTACATATTTGTCCTTCTGCCTTTGGCATGGTCATCTGGTCTCCTGAGACGAGTAAAAAGATGAGTTCTCTTGACTTAGCTCTAAAGACAATTTAACCACAATCTCTGTCATGGATGTCACAATAATGGCCCTGGCAAAATTAGTAATGAGACAGACATACTGAAGACTGAATTTTCCCAGAAAAAAAAAAAATACAGGGGATGATTCATACTTCATTCACCTATTGCTATTATGCACAGGCACAGTTTCCATAACCATTGACCCATTTGGGAAGGACTCCAGTGGTTCGAGTAAGGCTAGATACAAAGTTTAATTATGTAAATATACCACATACTGTGGTGGTTCTGGCTGAGATGATGATAAATGAAGACTCAAAACTTACAGCTCGGCTCATTGGTCATCAGCAGAAAAGAGACACTCTGATTCTGTAAGTGGAAGGAAATTTTGTCTTGGCATCTTCCAAATTCAAATGTATTCATGGAAGTGACTACCCAGGACCAGTGTCACCTGAAGAGAAAAATTAGGCAGTGCAATGTAAGTTTAGGATTTTACCAATTATTATGGGAACTGAACATAGGTGCTTGCATAAGGTTGACTTTAACAGTTTCTTATTCAACATCTGGTGATAATACATCTGTGGGAGGTAAATTGTTTATATGCAGACATCTTCAAAATTAAATTTTTTTTCTCTCGAATATTTTCAAAGATTTTTTAGTGCATTTTGTCTACCATGGATTGTAAAAAAACTACCTTGGGGCAATATTTATACAGTTATTTATGGTAGAGTAGCAGGAGCTACACAAATTAATATTATAATTTTTCAACTTGAATGATAGAAGTTGACAATCTTGGTTTGCAAGCAACCGACATTTTCAGTGAAGCAGCATAGTCTTCTGCATGATTCTTCAACCAAAAGCAACTATCAGGTAACTGTTAAAATTAAAAGCAATTAAGATCTTAAACAAGCAGTTATGGGAGGCATTGCCATAAACTTGACACAGAACAAAAAAAGCTCCACTCCTATTCATTAGGCATTTGTCACAATGTATACGCTGCATGCTTTTGTTTGAATAGAAAAGCAATTATGTCTTAATACACTTATATTCTACTCATCTCCTCATCATCCCAGGATAATGAGTCATTAGAAAAAAGAATATTATATACAGCAATACAGCTTATTGTTCTGTGCAAATTATTTTTGCATTAGCTGAGCATAACTACCTGACAGGAAAGCTTAGTTGTCAGCAGTTTCTGCTTGTGCTTGTACTATCCATGCGAGCTTCCAGAAAGCTTTTCCTTATCTAGCCCTGGTTTATGCTCTTAGTGAACCTAAAGTTCATGACCCCTGCATGGGATAGAGGCAGAGAGGACACAATTTGATGACATAAAACAAAAATATAAAATCTCTGTAAAGCTGCCATGTGACTGACTCCCATGAGGCACAGATGTGTCTGAAGCAAGTCCAGAACGTACAATTACCATGACTACAGCAGAGTAACTTATTTAATGCAGCAAACAGTAGATATAAAATAAACAAAATGTATAATACTCATTTTCATATAAATCGACATCATCAAATTGCTGAAGTACAGTCAAGGCAGAGAGGCAGGGGAGATCATTGGTTCTAAATGAGGAGAGTCAGAGTTCAGGCTTTTTTCTGCAGATGACCCGATTATCCTTAAACCAATGCCAAGATAAAAATCATGCTTCCACGCCCATAAAGCTACTATATCAGCTCTGAAAAGGGCGCTATGAAAAACAACAGTAGCCAAGGTGAAATGTTAGGCAAGGTTAAACTATCCGTCTTTAAGCAGAGTGCGCTGTGTCCTTGTCCTCACCTACTGCAGGATGTCAGGAGTGTGACCCCGGCGGAGACCCCTCGCAGGCTGGGGACACTGCAGGAGTCATCTCCAGGAGAAGTGAATCTTTCTCCTGCAATGATGTCCAGACTAGAGCTGACTATTAGCTCTGCTGGAGCCATTACCCCACAAGCCATAAACAGCATAAACCAAGACGGATAATTGGTTAAGGATGTTGAGAGGCTATATTTTTACTGCCCAAACAAATGGTTCTTTAAAGTAGGACTCTGTCATTCCTTATTATATTACTGTATTTAAAGCAAGCCTAAAAATAAATGAGTGTTTCAAAGGTAGTAAACATAGAAGGCCAAATTTCTGCTCAGCAATAACTATTATTTACAAAAGTCACAAAAGCAACTTGCATCACGTCTCTCCATTAAGTTTACAATTAATATTTTTAGAAACTAATAGAAAAAAAATTCTTTCTGGAGGTAATTGGTTCAATTGGTTTATCAGAAAAAATTTCTACACTCCTTGGACATCCAAAAGTGAATTTACCAATTACAATATTTCTCCTTTATCAATGTATCACTGCTCTTGATCAGCATCAAAAGAGGGAATACATGTATGCATGTGGGAGAACAGTTAATTGCTTCCTATCTTACAGCGATAGGGGCATGCCATTAATTCTGCAGCATATGGCACAAAATTAGAACCTATTGCTACTACATTTTCATCATGTTAGAATGCAAATACTAGGTCACACTCTTTATATAAATCTAATAAAATACATGAGAAATAAGTTTTGGGTCGTTGTAAACTCTGGGTTGTTGGTTATTTGGGATTTTTTCCTACACAGTAGACTTTAAACCTCAAGTTAATAATATGTACAGAGAAAGCATTTTAAAGTCATTTACACAGTTAAAAGCAGGCAGGAAAAAGTGATAAATAGCTGCATGTATGCAGCACTATGGTTACCCTTGAAAATCAAAGCTTTTGTTACAAAGTGAAAGGCATAATATGCTGCAAGTCTTTCATAAACACTTTTATGGTACTTTGTGAATCCTAATGCCCTATTACTGGAGTTTGTGGCAAAGACTTACATCATACTTTATTTACAGAAACACTTTTTTAAAGATTTTATATTAAAAGATGGCATCTAGATAGCCGTTCTGATAAAAAGAAAAAATAAACTAGCAGGAACAGACTTATGTTAAGCAAAGCCTTTTTGGCTTCTAAATATTATGATGCTCAGCATATGCTCCCTCTACAGATCCATTTGATTGCTGATTTTCTAATGATGATATTGACGTGCTGTTAATAGAAATATGCAGCATGTTCTTGCTAATCGTGATAAGCATACACTGCAAATCCATTTGATTGTTAAAATTCCTAATGATGATATCGATGCAATATCGACAGGCTGTTGAGAAAAAAAGTCCAGAATGCAGTGAATGGTTAAATGAGGTAGGACACACCAGATATCTGTCTGATTGTTAAATTTCTAAAGATTATTCTTGAGCATTTCTCAGAGAAATAATAATAAAAAAAGCATGCAACACATGCTATTCTAAATATTATATAGTTTAATACTCTTCAAGCAATTTATGTACATTTTCGTGTTTGTTCTGAAAGCATTATTTATATAATTAAACACATTTCAAGTTCTTTTTGGTAGCATGGTGTTAAAAGAGTAGTGTTAAATGAGTGTTTTAATAGCTTTTTAAACCAGGTTTTACAGAAGAGAAAGAAATTCAAACCTAAGGTGTGTTTAAAAAAAAAAAAATTCCTTTTATTAAATACAAAAATAGAATGGGCACTGAAATCTGAAGGCTATTAATAAAATGGTAAATACAGAACTGTAAAAGCGATCTTTTTGCAAAGAGACTTAGCATTTTCAAATTATTGTTTTCCTGTTAAAAATACATTAAGTGATACCTAAGTATTTCAGTGGAATACTTATAAGTTTCCCTGTAAATTATCATTACAAGAGAAGTACAACACTTTTGGCAGTAAGCTGCATTCCCTACCCTTTTTGGTTTAGTAAGCTATGAAGACACAAATAAAATTTCAGACTAATTCACAACTTTTCCTCCAAGTTCTTTTCCTACTGTATTACACTCCCCTACACACAA
>VZRO01003937.1:1055003-1057929 GCA_013397915.1 Daphoenositta chrysoptera | reverse complement strand
TTTACTTGAGCTAGATGGACCCGCCCCCCCCCCCCCCACCAGGAGCCAGCCCAAGAAACTCTGTGGCAAGTGCAGGGAATAAGAACAAAAAGGAAGCAAATGGATGTGATGAAAAATATTAACTTCTCAGAATTTTTTGCATCTTTCACACCAAAAATACTAATACTTGCATTTAAGCCCCTAGAACAATATTTTGCAGGTTTCTGTACGAATCTTACACTAAATTGTGGTTACCTGGCTTAGAGGTGAAGGCAGCTTTTAAGAAGAAAGCCCTGTTCAGTAGTCATCACAATCTTGCACCATAAAGCCATTTCAGCCAGACATTTTTACAAACCTCCATCCAAGGGACAGATTTGAGGAAAAAAATCTTACTATCAACCCCAGAGTATTAATATCTTTATATCAACCCAAGAGAAGCTGTCTTTCTACCAGACATATACAAAGAANACAGTACTGACTAGCAAGGTTTTGAGGTCACTTCACTACCATTAAGCAGGTATTCCCAGAGACCCTCAAATGCAATAATCCCCTTTCAGCACCAGACAAAGCATTCCTCTTGCACACAGCAAGCCCGTGGCTCTTCAGAGAAACTCCTTATGGTGACTCTTGATGCTCCTCTCACCAGGTGTGCAAGGGCAGTGCAGGAACAACTGGATAAAAGTATTTGGCATGGGTGCAAGGTAGAGCTAGCCCATCAAAAACACATCCAACCATCCTGACCATGTTGTGCTTCCTCCAGAATTTTTACTTGAGCTAGATGGACCCCCCCCCCCCCCCCCCCGGACCCGCACAACAAAGCCTGGNCCCCCACCAGGAGCCAGCCCAAGAAACTCTGTGGCAAGTGCAGGGAATAAGAACAAAAAGGAAGCAAATGGATGTGATGAAAAATATTAACTTCTCAGAATTTTTTGCATCTTTCACACCAAAAATACTAATACTTGCATTTAAGCCCCTAGAACAATATTTTGCAGGTTTCTGTACGAATCTTACACTAAATTGTGGTTACCTGGCTTAGAGGTGAAGGCAGCTTTTAAGAAGAAAGCCCTGTTCAGTAGTCATCACAATCTTGCACCATAAAGCCATTTCAGCCAGACATTTTTACAAACCTCCATCCAAGGGACAGATTTGAGGAAAAAAATCTTACTATCAACCCCAGAGTATTAATATCTTTATATCAACCCAAGAGAAGCTGTCTTTCTACCAGACATATACAAAGAATGTAGCTGTAAAAATCAAGATTTGTATTTAGCTATTACAAACCATAACTAGGAGACATGAATATTTCCAAAGAGTTTGCATTAAAAAGTAGCAATAAGCACTACAGCTAACAGAGGAGCTCACTAGGGATTACAGAAACAATGGATAAAAAGTAAAAATAAAAACCCAAGGCAAACAAACAAACAAACACACACAAAAAACCCCTCCAAACCAAACCAAACAACAAAAAAAAGAAACAACCCAAAACTAAATACTTCTGTTTATTTTGTCATAATCTTGATCATAATAAAGTATGGCTTAGCTGAAAAACATAAGTGTTAAGACCCACAGCTTTTCCACATTTTGTAGTTGTGCATAATATCAGAGAGGAGACATTATAAGAGCACGGACATGGGGCAAGCAAAGTTGCAAAAGTTAAAGCTTTTCAACAGACTTTTCTCCAGTTATGATGTCAGTAAAGTATGTAAAATTATTTTAAGGAAGGTAAATAACCCAGAGAAGAATAGCAGATATAAGGGCAGCAGTGTCTCATAGAGTCCTTTCCAGAATTATTGTAAACACAAGTAATGTTTCTCCTAAAAATTAAATCATCCCAAACACTTGACTCTAATCTTTGAGGCATTAAGAGGCATTTTTCTTTGTTCTTATAGAAGCAAGATACTCCTTCAGTCTTGACCAGGCCACGGAAATAAACACATGAAGTTGAAGAATTAAAAAAAACTTCTATTTTTTATTAATATATTTCAAAATAGTTAAAAGCAGGTAATACTCCACATCTTAAATATCTTAAGATTTTTTCAAGAAATATCATGATAATTTGTATGAAATAGGTGGATCTGTAGCCTCCAATTTAGTCATCAAGCCCAATATTAATGTTTTTATCTTGGTAATATTTTCTAGAAAAAGACACAGAAAACCTTTCCACAAAAAGGCCTATAAATAGAAGAAATTTCCTTTTGCTCCAGATCTCTCAATTAAAAAAATTTAAATTGCCTTTTGACACACCATAAAATTTATTAGCTGCAAGCCATACATATTTTCATGATGTATGTCATACAAAACTCTCTAGACCTCACCATGCACAATGTCACAGCCACGAGCAGAGTGTAGTGAAACACCCAAGTCTCCCAAGGATTGGATGTATGTGGGATGGTTTGTTTACTAGTGGTGGTGGACTGAAGGGGTTTAATTTCGTCCACAAAGGCACTGTTTTGTTATATTCTGAACTGGGACAGTTTTTCATGTATCTTTACTAAAATTACTCTCAGCTGTTCTTTTTTGTAATCTTCAAATTATCTTTCTCAGAGTTCCTACTCATGTTTGAAAAGAAAGAAAAGAAAAAAGAAAACAGAAAGAAAAGAAAAATAGAAACCAAACCTACACCTATTTGAACTAATCTCCTAGGCTAATTTGCCAGACTCACTGTACCAGCATCAGTGAGATGACCAGAATGGCTTAGTCTTATCTAACACCACGTAGATGGACAAGGATGCTCCCAGCCAGACACCAAGATGACCAGTCATTGCACAGGACTGGGGAGGGGAACATCCCATGCAAAAAGTAAATCATTGTCTTTGGGATACTTCATCACAGAAGGGATTTTTTTCAGCTTTAGAAGGATGTAAATGAAACTCAGATGAGACTGAGCACAACCAAAATGATTTGACTAACTATTTGACTACCAAAATTTAACCAGGAAAAAAATGGA
>VZRO01003937.1:1032503-1050003 GCA_013397915.1 Daphoenositta chrysoptera | reverse complement strand
AGAGCCTTCACAGACTCAACACCAGTTGAGGCTGTTCGTAGGCCAGCCCTCATTTTCAAACAGCCCTTGCACCAACTGATGAACATCATCTCTTTTAGCTTTCCTTGGATCTCAGCTGTGGCTTTCAAGGCTGTCATTGATTGTCTTCACCTTATAGAGGGCTTGCTGTACATTGGATAAACTTTAGTGGCACTCCTGAAAGACAGCTCTGAGAAAGTCAGTATCTCTGAAAACCTCTTGTGAGGATTTTCTGTGAAAGGCCTTATGAACCTGTAAATCTGCTGACACTAGAAAGCCATGCACTGAGGAGAATCCGACAATAAATTGGTCCTTTGTTTAAGTCTATTCTTCTTGCATAAATGTCAAAGTATACATGGCATTAGTTTAGAACACGAGTAAAATAAATTTCCCCGATGGAAAATTCTATAATTATATTTACAAGTCAACAGAACTTGGGCTTAACAGCTTTTTTCTGCTATTTCATTCTTGCCAGCAGGAGGGTTGATGGCTTTCCAGTAATAAATCATAAAAATTCCCTGTTTCTAAACATTTTCAGATAAGGAAGTTCAAAATCAAATCAATTTAGGTTTCTGTACTCAGGGTCCAATCTTTCTAAGCAGGGACAAAACTCGCTGTCCTTGTCAAAGCATTGCAACGTGAACCAACTGAAAATTTATTATCTTAAAAAGATCATCTATGACTTTTCCTAGCATTCCTTAAAGACTATACTGACTACACTGAGATGATGTCCACACCAGCTGCAATTTTATTTAGAGAAAGGGGGGTGGGAAGGAGAAACAGATGCACACATGGTTACTCTTTTATAAGTTGGTCTATCACAAATGTTTGTTAGTCTTATATTTAAACAGCAAAATTATACCTACAAAAATTAAATTAGGTTAGATTTGTGTACTTTATGTGCTGTGTCTTATCCTTATTACTGCTTTTTTCTACAATGCTTTATGAAAGGACAGTTCCCTCAACATAAATATTGACTCTTCTGCTGCTGTATGACCCTCCTGCTGGGAGAGCAGATTGCTCAGCACTTGGGACAAGGGGGTGGAGGGGGACAAGCAGTGAGGGACACAAGGGACTTCTTGTCAGAGAGGGAGGTGACTGTGGCTGAGATGAACAGGAGGCTCCAGGCAGCATGAAACGCCCGGCCACCTGAGCAACAACTGCTGTGGGGCTCTTTCCTCTCCCCAGGGGCTGGATAAGTGGTCTGACTCTTTCCCAGGAGTCTCCTACAAAGAGCAGCATGGAGAAAGGGAAGGAAAGTAGGGAACCAATAGGTATGGAATATGTGGGAAGTACCTTAGTACATTTATGGTAATTTTTTTAAGTCTGAAATCTGCTGTTTATGGTTTTATCGTGCTCATGTAATGGCAAAAAACAAAAATGTGCACACAAATTAAAAGATTAACTTTTTAAAAATTGTACAACCGACATTACGACAGAAGTCCTGCTACCCCATCAGTGGTGGAAAAAGAAGCGGGGATGTGTGGGAACGTCAGTTCTGCTCCCTAGCTGAACTGTACTAATTAACATTAGTGTCAAGGACACTCCTAACCAGGAGGATTGGGCCCATCCTGCAGCTGTGCTCAATTAACATTTTAATGCAAAGCTGAGGAGATGCAGATAGGTAACAGGTGTGGCTCACCCTAATTAAATAGCTCTTCTCAACTTTATTATTTATTTCCTGTTATACAAAATGCCATAGTACATATTTTTCCAAAGCTATCATTTGGGGGAGAGGCCCAGATGAGAAATTGCCAACAAACATATCAAGTCTCACAAGAAAGCAAAAGCCCAGCAAAAGTGTTCCTAATGACATTTCATTTAATCAAGTTGTTTACAAAGAAAAGCCCAGGAAGTTGACAGCTGTATAGTTCCAGAATATTACACATCTCTTCCCCATAACATGGCACAGTACACAAAGATAAATGAGCTCCACTAAGCAAAACTACCACTATCATTAGAATAGCCATAAACTAATGCTAAAAGGGATACACTGCTGGCTTTCATTCACTGGAAAAACCATGATGTTGGCAAAATGGAGTTTGTTTCTTTTTTTTTTTTTAATTAGTTAATGAATGTGAAGTTTTGACTGATGGCAAGAAGTACACATTATTTTCAGCTGGGATGATCCAAGAGACCAGATGGCATTCATCCCAGCATTCGTGGAACAGGATTTTCATGATATTCAAATGTAAAACATGACAATTCTTCTAAATGAATAAATAACTTCTCCAAGTAGTTTTTATAATTCAAAATTTTGATGGGTTTTAATATTTCTGGTGAGATAAATGACTTTTTTTTTTTTTTTAACTTTCCAAAGAACCAATACTACTAAGAATGGATGTAAAAATAGCAATTTGTTTTGCTTTGTTTAAAGACATTCTATTGTTACGTTTGCTAGTCTTTATGTGACAACCATTAGATAAATTCTGGAGCCATCACACAGTAGGTGAATCAGAGTTTGGTAAAACAATGTAAAAATTGAGATCCATATTAATAGTGAGAATTCCTTTAACAAGAGCCCCAGGATGTTAGGATCCCTCAAGGATTGGGAAGATTTCCCACTAAGAGTTAGCGCTGGACAACAACAATTCTTTTGTGAATCTCAGAAGTCTGTAAGCAATCAAGAGAGAAATGTTGTGCAGATGTAATTCCACAGAGATTTTTCTCTATGTGCAATTTCTGTCCTACAGGTAGCTATATCAAGCTGAACAGACTTCAGGTGAAACAGTATTCACCCCTAACATGAACCCAATTATTTTTATTCTCTAGGTTTGAAGAAAGTTAAGTTTTTGTACCTTTTGAAAAATCCTCCCTGTTACACATCTGTCATGCATCATTAAGGTCATCATTTTATTATATCAATTTCTCTTCCCTTTAGTTCCAGTTAGTTTCAACAACTCAGTTTTTAGCTTCGGAAGAGGAAGAGCTTGGTAGACAAAAAGAAGCTGAAAAATTGCTTTATTAAATATGCATTACATGTAATTACTTATTTCCTGCTTAACTGATCTGGTGAGGAACTCTCATCCTCAAAGTCAGATCTCTTCGCAGAAAAGTACTTGTTTAAAAAAATTTCAATTTGAGAGGTTTCTTGTGTTAAAGATGGAATTATTGGTCAAAAGAAAACACAAATTATTGGTTCATTGTTGGTCAAAAAGACACAACTACTCCTTATATTCTGCTAATTAAAGCAAGGAAGAAATTCATATTTCATTGACTCACATCTTACATGAATATGTTAATATGGCCTTTTGACTCCACATCCACATTTCGATATTTCTGGCAAAACAATTATTTTTACCTCTACCTGGTTTACCACCTAAAGTAAATAGGAAATGTTCTTCCCAAAATAGAAAATTGACAATTTTGTATCTCTTACTACTTGGAGGGGGAGAGCAAAGGGACTTCAGTGGTTGGTTCAGCACAAGACGACAAGTAAATCCCTCTAAGCTGGTAAGACAACACAAAAATTGTCCTAGGTTTGGTATATGAAGGCTCAGCAGGTTCATGTCACTCAGAATCTTACTCACTAATTTTTCCCCCATTTCCTTTCAGAAAAAAAAAAACACAAAAAAACCCCAAATTGTTTCTGTTACACCTGATTTCAAAGTGTTAGTACTACATTGTAAGAAACTAAAAAGCGATTTTTAAAAAGAGCTCGATTCCTCCTTCAGAAAAATTTAACTAATTTGAAATTTTTTTTTTTTTACTTAAAGTGGATTTAATATTTTAAAAGAAAGCAAACTGGATATCAGTCTTATCACTGATTATGCTAAATACTTATTACCATTAAAGGAATAATTCAGATGTACAGAGAAACTACCAAACTACAGACAAACACTATTAATTCTCATTAGCCTTAAACTTGGGCAAATATTCTTTTTGTGACTGTCTAATAGACAACAGTAAAAACCCCATGAAAATTCACCTGGTATTGGCTTCTACACCTTGACAAAGAATAAGATTCCTGGATCTATCTGCTGAAAATTTGTTTACCAAACATCTTTTTTTTTGTGTGCACTTTAAAAATATTAATGAAACACTAACACCAAAACTAAAATCAAACCAAAAATACATGGAAAATGAATAAAAATCTCAAAACTCAACATGGCAAGGTTTAGATTAAAGTATTATATAAAAAGATTACAGAAAACGTTAATTGAATTACTATGGTACAGTTGTATTACATATAGAAAAGCTGATACCTCAGAAGAGTAAAAAGCTATGTTTATCATTCTTTTCAGCAAAATTTTAAGCTTCTCTTGGAATTATTAGATTAATTTTCCTATTGAACCTCTTTTGTAAGTTTGTGTGCAGTTACAGAAAAAACATCATTTCAAAGTCAAGAACAAGAAGTAAGTCACATCATACTGTGCCTATAACAGTGACTGCTGAGTATAAATAACTTCCTCTTAATACTGGAGCTGACCCCAAAACAGGTCACCTTTACACCACTGAAGACAAAAGCAACTGCATAAAAGGCAAGCACAAGTATCCTGCTATGACAGTTTCAGAATATGCTTCACCTGGGTAGGTTGATTACCAATCAATATCAACAGGCTGAGTTAGACCCTAAAGCATAGAATTATTAGGATATTATGCATACATAAAATATAAGCCAAGTTCAAAAGATACTGGTACCAGAAGAGCTGTATTTCTCAGACACACTGTGGTACTTTTAGAACCAGAACACAATCTCCTCATTTACCAAAGAGCGTTGAAGTAGCCTGGGCCCCTCTGCTCCAAGGTAGAATCCCATTTCATTTGACTTGCTCTGAAATCTGCTCTGGTGTAATCTGTATTCATCATACTTCCTTGAACTCAAATAAATGGTTCTTATACTAAGAACTGTAATTCGACTCTTTGCAGACTTCACCTTGCCTTTTAACAAACAACTAGCCATGGTCTTTCACATAACTGTACTCGTTCCCTTTGGGATTTCAGCACAGCACGACTTGGCACTTTGACCAATGCACATGTTGGAGAATGAAACCACAGAAAACACTGGCATTCCTTCAGCCACTTCAGACCTTGTTCACACACCTTTTTTCAATGCTGATAAGGCAATAAGTTGTCAAGGTACATACAGAGACTTTTAGGTACTGTGCTGGCTGTGGAGCCAAACATGCAGCATTCTCACTCCATCCCCCCTGTATCAATGAATAAATAAGGCCTTGAGCCAATGTTCCACTGGCAGCTCAATTTACGGTCTCTGCAAGACAGAAATTAGAGTACTACTAACTTAAAGACAACAATACACGTTTTCAACAATTAAGCCCTGTATCTTTATAATGGGATCAATCAATTTTATATTGTAACCATAGACGTATGATAACTATTATGGCAAACTGGTGAACTTTAGAAAATATTTGTCACTACTGTTACCACTGCACCTTTGCTAGTATTGAAGTGCCACCACTTGCACCTCTCTAAGATGATGCACAATATCTCAAACATTGTTACTTGGCTTGCTGTATCCTGCCATTATCTTCACCAAGTGCATGTCCATCATAGCCTCTTAGATTTTATTGATTTCAGCCTTGATTTTGAATGAAGACAGAACATTTGCTTGTCATGAGGAGTCTTGGTAATCAAAGCAGTATTCAAAAGGCATGCAAGTGTCTCTGATACATAATTTTCAGAGCAGTGTGTTGACAACTCCATCTCCCTGAAGATCAAAATATCATAGTACTTTATTAAGCAAATTACACCTAAATAAATAGTCTGGTTTGAATATCAAGTGCCTGTTACATCCACCATCACTCTAGGTCATCTCTAATGGAGAAGCAGTTCATAAATCAATTGGTGTTTGGCATAGGGAACCCTGCCATGTTGCTTATGTGACATTCAGAATAAAGATCCTAGGTAAATTGAAAAAATCCTTGGAAGAAGGGTTTATGGGCTAGGGGGAAAAAATAGAAAAAGAGAATAAATTTTCATTTAATGTTTCTCCCAAAAAAAAAATCTTCTATATACAAATGCCTCTTAGCAATAAGAAGCAAAATATTTCAGAGAAATTCTATCACAGTATATGCTGGAAAAATAAAATACACTGTTGCAAAGCATAAATGTTCAGAGTCCTGTACAAAAATAGTATAAATAACAGTCCTTGTAAAGGAAAATTTCTCTGCACAATAAAAGCATTTTGTCCTAAAGTACATTTGTTTATATTACAAAGTGTCTCCCCTCCAAGTCTTCTGTACGCTGCTGCCCCTTCAGCACAGTCACAGTCTAGTAGAAGATTAATATTTCAGAACTTGTCATGGGCAGTTTCACTTGACTCTGTCACTGCCTATGTCTGACAAGCTATTTATCATGCTGCTAAGTGTCAGCATTAAATTATCCCTGCTGTTATGACAGCAACATTATTCATCAGGATTACACCCCCAGTACAAGGCTGCTTACAGCTGTTTCCTTCTTCTGAGCTTTATCGATCTCTGCTCTTTCTATTATGAAAGAAAGGGTCTATGCACATGACCATTCACATCTTGCATGTCTGATGAATTTTATTTCTGTGCCAACATCAAACAAAAAGGCTTCCCAGAAATGGGCTTCCACAGTTATAAAATGTCACTGGCAGAAGAGAATCGTATTCCCTTCAACTGGAGGCACATTCTCTTTGAGGGGACAGAGAAAGACTGTAAACATTATTGATCATAATGCATAGGCACCCAAGGTTGAAGCATGTTGCTTGACAAATCAATCTGCATTTGTTTTAACCAAGTCACCCTTCCTTAACTACTGCAATGAAATGACAATGAAATCAAGAATTATTTATTGAGATGTGTAGTGCTATTCACAAGCAGCTCAACTGTGCCCTGTCTACATTCCAAACTCTGAGCCCTGCAATTTCCTTCTGCTGAGCTGTCAGTCTGGAGCAGAATGATAGAGTCAGTAAAGATATGGGCATGCTGAATTCTTCAAAAATTCTTCTGCAACCTAAATTTTGCTCTCTTTTCTGACATTTCACACACCACCCCCCAAGAAAAGAACAAAAATTATTAAGAGATTTGGTTCAAGCTGTGTTGTTATGGCATGAATCTGTGTCGGGTGAGGTTTAGGTTGGATCTTAAGAAAAGGGTTTCTACCCTGAGGGCACTGGAACAGGCTCCTTAGAGAAGTGGTCACAGCATCAAGCCCGCCAGGGCTCAAGAAGCCTTTGGACAATGTAGTCAGGAACATGATGTGACTCCTGGGGATGAGCTATGCAGGTCCTGGAGCTGGACTTCAATATTCCTTGTGGCTCCCTCCCAACCCAAAATATTCTATAATTATATAACTCTATGGTGGTTTTTATTCCTAGGACTTCTAAGTTTTTAGACTAGTTGCTCTGAGATTACTTGTTTGGCAATTTTACCTCCCATTTTACCTTTGGTTGCTCCGGCCGGATTTCAAAAACAAATACCAGCACTGTTACAAATATGCTTTAAAAAGAGAGATTTCAGTAAATTTAAAAAAACACCCAGCTATCTCTGCACCAGTTTTGCCTGGTAATTTAGACTTTGATTTTCCACATGACCATTAGCTAAACCTCTCATTGAGTGCTCTTTCAAACTATTAATGCACAAAAGGGACTACTGAAAATCAAGTGCTTAAAATTCATTATGAAGTATTTTAGGAAATAAGAAGAATGTCATCATAGGGAATGGCATTCTTCTGTTTCGTATTCCTGTTTCATCACATCTCATGAGTGCCATTTGCTTTCAAATCAAATATAATGTTTGGTGTTTTCCTTAGATATCAACATATGTAATTGAGGAAGACTTTCAGCTTTTATTAAAGAGGTATTTTTCATTTCCTTGTCTGCAAGGAATACAGAGGTACTCTTAAATAAATTATTAAAAGGTAATTTCAAGGATGCAAAACTAGTGGAAAACAAGCCTTTCCACACTTCCGCCTTATTTCAGCAAATCACAGTTCTGGGGGAATGGCACAATTTTTGAGGGTCTGGGGCACACTGACCCAATCTTCTGCTTTGCAAGAAGACTGCTAGCCCAGCAATGATGTGGCTGCGTGGGCCTTCCCACAGGAAACCAGAGCCATGCACGTCCCCATGTTCACAGTGCTGTGGCCCAGCATTTACCAGGTCATGGAATCAGCTATCACTTTGTCCCTTCTTGTTACCCACCTGCACTAAAAGTGTGGGGAGCACAGCTCAGGCCATTGTCGCCACTTCCTTTCTCTCCCTACCTTGCTTCCCCAGGGCTTGCACAGATTCATATGCGAGATATGTATAATTTGTGCTCTACCTCTTCAGAGTAAAAGATTACAGCAAAATAGGCAGATGTACAGTGTAAGATTTTTCAATCTGCTTTTCTCTTTTCATGATTATATGTCCAAATTCATCAAAGTAGTGGATCTTGGTGGATCTTGCTCTAAGCACTTTATGGCAAGGTGTGTTAATAGTTCATCTATATAAAAATGTATTTGGGTAGTCATTTTGGCTCTTTCCTCATTTGAAGTACTTTTTCCGATATTTGGCAGTAAACTAAAATTCCAATAATAGTATTTTGTTTAACTTCAATAATTCTGTCAAAACATTGTGACTGAAATAGTTTCTATATTATTAATGTTCTTATCTCTAGGAATTAACATTTAAAACTCTAAAATGGAATTATATACTGCAGGTCACCACTTTCTTTCACATAACACAAAGCTAGGGATTTCCTTAAAACAAAATTGCAGGGATTTCAAGTAGAATAACCTGAAAGTCTCCTCTGCACATGGCATGTGTTTATACTTTTCACAAAATAAGTCAAAATTTTATGGGCATTATCACAGTGTCAAGGGACCAGATGATAAAGGTTTTGCTCTCAAGAGAACACTTGCTGTTAAAGAAAAGAATGCCATTTGAAATTAGGTTTCAAAGTCCCAATTCTACTAAGAATGCTCACCCAAACAGTACATCTCATATTCTTCAGCAATTGCAGGACCATAAGCTAAGCTATTAAAAAAGAGTCGTTTGGTGTTCTTATAAACAGTAAGCTGCCAATCTTTAGATGAGTGTACAGAGGTGTAAAGAAAATTGCAATGATGTGGATAGGACAAACAATAACAAGTGCTACTGTTGGACATAATGGCACTTTGCCAGATGGGAGTAGAGGTTTGAAAGGGAAATCTCAATGAACATGGAAAGTTCATTTGCAATTACTAAAAAATTAAAAACTAAACAAAAAAAGTTGTTTGCAATTAAAAGTCAGGGGAAAATTATACTTTGAATTTAATTCTGAGATTGACCCATACACACAGATTCGTTTATTTAATAAAACAAGGCCACAGCTGAATTTTTTCCCTAACAGCCTGTCCCTTACAATGGATCTGTTTACTTTAGATTTGCTGGTGATTACATTCAGCTGTACTATCTGTTTGAGAGCTTTTAACTTTGAATGCTGTGGTAAGTGTCAATCTTTATATTACTGAAGGACAATTAGGCAAACCATGTAATTGTATTGTCACTTATTAATTTCAAGCTCCAATGTCATAAATTATATGCCTTAATTAATACTACATGTCAATCACAATCTGCAACTTTGAAAGGATAAAGAGGTTAACAAGAATACATAATTAAAAGAAAACAGCGAATAATGGCACGGCTGAACAGTTTATAAAATTAGACAAGAAAACTGGTGCAGTGTCAGCATGTAGGAGCCAAGAAAAAAATAGGGTGCTTGACAAAATGCACACAAGAATTAAGAAGTCAGAAAATGAAGGAAAGTTTTAACTCTTTGGGTTTTGTTCCATTAGAAAGGCAAGTATCTGTCAGAAAGTAATTTGAAGACAACTGTAAAATATATAAAGTCACTTATTCCTTCCATAACATACAGATAAGATACAGATAGCATACAGATGAAGGAATGGCATGTGTGTTTGTAAAAATTTATAGGTATAAATGTCTCAGATCAGTAGAACCTACACATACTGCAGTAGATCTGCCATCACAAAGAGGTGGCAATGCTGCCACAACACACAGACACACCAGATTGGCAAAACATGCCAGATAATCTTCTTTTTCATATTAGAAATGAGGCCAAAGCTGAAGGCCAGTGTCCTAGAGGGCTCACAAATGTAAGTCCTGTCTTGGCAGGTCATCTGCCACAGGGAAGGAATTGCAGTAGCCCTGCTGTCCCCTTTACTGAAAGTAAGGACCAAAAGGAATCCAAGCAAGTAGTAAAATTAATTCAAAATGAAAACATCTCAAATGTGCATATGGTGTAAGGAAATTATTCCTGTGATGGAGAATAAGGACATAGAGGAATCTGTAGTAGCAAGAAACAATTAATATAGAGCATCAATCACTTTCAAGCACTGCAAAGTATTCTCTCAGTCTGTCTACCTACTGTGGGACATTTCCTAAAGAACAAAAAAACATCTAGTTAGGCAATTGGTTTTTAAGCTAATAGCATGTTAAAATTGTGTCTGTACTATCTGTAAGGATTTCCAGATCTGTAATGAGTAGAAATTAGAAATATTTGACATTTTGTTTAAATAAGCTCTCAGTCCATCTATTTTTTCCATCACTTACATCCTTCTATTAAAGACCAAATAGGAAAAAAAAAAAGTGGATATAAGTCAGTGGCTAATATTTAAGATCTCTTAGAGAAAATTTAAACAGAGACTTGTCTCCACAACATTTTACCCTTCAGCTGGGTACACCCCAGGGAACAGGGAGACAGGAGCCCATCCGTATGATTTGCCTTTCAAAGCACTCATGGGAAGATTTCTAAATCCCAGAAGCCTTCCCCTACCCCTTCCCATTCAATGCAGCATCCAAAAGAAACCAAGGGATACAGCATACCCAGCAGGGCTTTCCCTGGGAGAGTACATGCATGTGAAGGATATTTTGGTCTATTTTCCCACCAAACTGAAGCATGCACTTCTCATCCCTCTTGAGGAAAAGTAGTTTATCTCTCTCTGAGACATCTGAGGGACTGACAGTATGACATGGCATGGCATGACAAGGTAGGGTAGGTGCTGTTACCCAGCCAGAAGAGCTAGTGGAGGCATTTTTTGCATGTCACAGCAAGATTCAACCTCTTGTCTACTTCTAGGGCCTGAAAACCCATCTGGGGTTGGCTTAAGACCCCAGGGCTGCAGCAAAGCTGAAAGAAAGCATCTCTGCAGAAAGGGGGCAGCTAAATCTAATAGATGGTATGCTTACACTCCCCAGCTGGACCTCTATCCACAGCAAGGCTGCAGTCTCCCCTGGCCTTCCTCCTTCTTTTTCCAGTGTGAGATCCCCATGGGGAGGCAGACACAGGAGCCCAGGGGAACAGTACTACCTGCTCACTGCTCCACGGCCATAAAAACAAAAGCAAGCACCCAATGCCATCACTACCCTCGTCCTTCAGTGTTGTGTTCCTTAATTTACTCTAACTTCAACAGAAAGGCAGCATGAGAAAACTTTGCAAGCTCTTGCTACAGGTTCAGGTAGCAAGAATAATTTTATTCTGACCTGAAATCATAAAAAAAGGTACTTACAAAGCCACTAAGCACATATTGCAGTTTTAATTTCAACCCCCAGGCAGCTGAGCTGGGACAGCCCTCAAGGTGTACACTGAAGTGTGATGACCCTGGACTTCAGGCACTGACAGGAGTGGAAGAGGGTTGTCAGTACCTCATAATTTTTGACGTTAGTTTTCCTTTTCCTTTTCCTAGGCAGCACTACTGTGTAAATAATACCTTCTGCTTCAAATACATCTAGCTGTGTTTCAAGGCAGACATTTGTTTCTGTGTACAGCTACATGTTCTGATCCTTTTTTCTCCTTCCTCTTTCCTTTTCTCTAGTTAAATACTTTCTTTCCGGTATAAAAAAACCAACATATTGAATCTGAGTTTTGAGACTTTTTTTCATACACATGTAATTTGTCTGTATTTCTACAAATACTTACAATGTATTTGTGATTATAATTACTCTCTTTTCACAATCTTTCAGCAAAATACGATATACTTTACCTACTAGAAGCAATAATTGTATCTGGCTTTAGTGGCCTGAATTTTCTCAAACTATAATTTTTTTTTTAAGAAACTTCATGTTATATTTAAGAACCCTACTGCTGTAACATGTATACCTGATGTACTATTTTATTATTATTTCTTAATGCATAATTTTATGCAATATATTCTTTCTTGAACAATACTCACAGTGATACCATAAAGTATTTTAATCACTAGCAGAGTGATCTTCACTCAAGATGCTTTTCCTCCTTTTGCAGCTACTTTGCATCAAAAGATTGAGGCGTTAACATAACAATAACTAAATTACAGCTCAAGAAACAAATTCCTTTGTAACATCAATCCTGGAGGGTACTGGAAACATCTTCCGAAGCCCTGAGTACTTCCAACTTTTATCAGCTTCAATGAAAAATGCAGGTGCTCTGCAGCTTGCAGAATTGATCTCTTCCATGTTATCTGTTCCCAGCTGTTCTCTAATACATAATCGTATTGTATGAAAAAGAGCTATTTTCAATGTTCATTGTAGTGAGAACCATTAAAGAGATTTACTTGTCAGACTTCACACATCATTAAATCACTTCTCTATGAAAAAAAAAAAAAGTAGAAGATACATTAAATTATCCCACCAAAAATTGTTGTATCTGCTTTCTGCATTAACTACCAAAGTAATGTTCACATTCTTTTCAAGTACCATTATAGCATGATTTTGCATCAGGAAACAATGAAAGCTGCAACACTGCTTCTCTAATAACTACACCCCCATCCTCAAACCTGCTGAACTACAGTTCTGCCCAAGAAATTGAAAGAAGTTTTTGGCAGCCGGGGGATTACATACCTAATCTATTGCGCCCGGTTAGAAACAGCTGTCTGCATCTCCAATTCTTTTGTTCCTAATCAGATGAAAGACTTTCTCACATTGGATGCACGTGTAACTGAGCAGGCTTGTAGCTTTCTGTTTTTGTTCACAAGAAGGGAGATGTGTACAAGAAATGCACAACACAAGAGCCAGGAAAGTTGGAGGCTGAGTCAGCACCATCCTGCCTCTCAGGCAGTTCGACACATCAGCACAGCAATCCCTCTCCTGCTGCTGTTTGGGGTGGGCTCCTCTGCCTGGCCCTGGCCTGCATACAGACCAAGGGTGTTTGCAGCATACATGCCACAGCAGGCAAGAGCAAAAGGCACAGGTAATTCTTCTTTTTAGAGTCCCATCCTAGAGGTTCCTAGCCTTAAAAATCCAGCCTGCAAAACTCTACAGGTCCTGGTGACAATTCCTCATTGGGCTCCCCACAACCTTTAAAGATGTAGCTCAGCACAACAACCACTACAGATAGTTGTAGATTTCTTGTAACTCAGAGATGTCCTGGTCAAGTGTCCCTCTTCCCAGCAGCTCCACACGGGAACTGCAGGAACCAGGGAGAGAAGAGCATCGCCCTGCTTCCAAATTCCCAGCCACAGCATCATCCCAGAAGCTGCCACAGTGATGGGACGCCCCATGCATCAGCTTCAGCTGGCATTCTCCTGGATGGGTTTGCTACATGATGGTGACAGCTGAAAAAAATTTTTTTCAATAATCAGGCTCTACTTCAGAGCTGAAGAGGGCAGCTTTTTGTGCCCCATAGTCCTTATGGGGCACACATTTACTTTCCAGGCACTGGGAAAACCACTTGACTCTCCATCATTTCACTGGTAAAGAATACAATCCCAAAAGACCACAACAAGAAGACAAGTTAAAACAATCCCCCCAAAAAAGCAATTTTAAAAAATTTTAAATTTTTAATACAAACTCATCGTTTTGAAGGTCCAGTTTAGTTACATCATGTGGAAGTTTCAGACTGTGGTCAACATCACAGTATCCAAGTGCCTTCTGGCACAGCATTAGGCAACCTAACATCTGTCATGTTTTTTTTTTTTTCTTCTCACGCTTTGTATCCTTTGTCTACCTCTCTTCTTCCAAGGCAGATATTTAAAATATGGAATGGTTCATTTGGGATATTTTTAAAGGTTAGCATTATGTGGCTGTGTGTTTGAATATGTAATAAAAGCTATGTTATATAGCTTTTCTCTATGTTATAGAGAAAAATAGAAATATATATTTTTACACACATATTCCATACATGCAAACTACTCTCACAAAATCGTAGTGGGGGGAGGGCCCTAATGGATAGACTTGGAGGAAAATGGTGACTCCTTCCACCGTGGAAAAATCTTATTAGCTCTGCTTTACTATGCTTTTGGGAAATGCAGAGAGTGAAGAGACTACTAGAACTAACCCATGTGCACCTGAGAGGATGCAGTATCCTTCCTAAGGGCTGTGCATCAGCATCACATCTGCTAAAGCACTCTCACACTAGCACCATCATTTAATGCTACCTGCAAATGTCAGGGTGATAGTGCTGCTGTAATTCTTACAGTTATTCTCTCTGGTTTCAGAACTCCCCACTCAGCCCTTACTCAAGCTGCACTTCCTTTGAAGTTAGTAAGAACACAAAGACCAGTGGGGGGGTGTGGATGAAGGCTAGGAAATTTCAGAATCTGGTGAGCTGGTTTATTTGACACTGCCGTATTTTTATTTTATTGATATTTCTTTTTCACTTGTCTACCTCTGTTTTGAAAAAGAGCAGCAGTCTACCTCCTTTACAAACCACAAACATCAGAAATAGCAGCTGTTATCACAGGCTACGTTTCTGCATTCGTTTCGCCAGGGACTGCACACACTTCCCTTAAGAGAATCTCTTCTTCATACTTGATCTGTTGTCTCCCTGTTGAAAATATCACTGACACCGCTGAGGCTAACAAGGTCAAGTGCTTTGAGATGGAAGCCTTTTGTACTGATGAACAGCTGAAGGGTGCGACATATGTTTTAGGGCCTTAGCAGCTGGCTCAGTGAGAGCCTCTTGGGTCTCTTTTAATGATAAATCCAGGCCCTGCTACTTCATCTCAGCATGGAAATAGCAGCATGTTAACATTCATCCAAACTCTTGTGTCTGTCATTAATGCAGCCCTTCTACTGTAGTTACATGGCAGAGCACAGCTGACATATCACCTGTCCTCCCACCTCGCAGAGCAGTAGGGCAGGTTATGCATCAGTGCAGGATTTAAATGTCATTTGACTGAAAACTACTGATTACTCCACATGTTTTATGTCTCTGTTTTATTTTTAATTTTCCTGAATGCCAGCTGATCACGGTGTTTCTTCCACTTGTTATTTTCTGTACTCTAAATATATATAAATATATGTTGTTATATAGATAAATACATGTATTTATATATATTTATGTAAAGCTTTATAACCAATGCTTACAAATCGTGTCAGTCATACACCCAATAGAAAAAACCCAAGCATATCTGCAATTGTCTCTGCAGGGACAAATCAGCTCAAGGCTGCACAACATCCCTGAGGTCACAACCTCCCACTGAGCCACACTCAGAGGAATGAAAGAGAATAACAAATTCATCAATAAATGCTTTCTTTAGTAAAAAGTTTTGAAGCCACTGGTCAGGAGGGAGGAAATTTTGTAACTTCTCCTCCTTTAGCAGTCTTCAGTCCTCAACTTTATCCTCTAACAAGTACTTTGGGATCCTTGAGAGTGAAAGGTGCTATATAAATGAGAGATGTATTAATAAAATCCCCAACTGCAGTTCAGCTGCAAATGGGAGCTCCTCCAGCTCAAGGCTGGAGTAATTCTGCTAGGCAACCACAGATGGTGTGACAGATGATCTCAGCAGCCCATCCTTCTATGTTTTTTTTTTTAGTTTAAATTAAAACAAAAAAAAAATTATAAAGCTATCTTGGCATGCTACAGATTTCAAGGGCCTTAAGTTCATCTTCAGAGCTAGGTTTGGTCCCTTTACTGCTATTTCTTGTCAGAAAGTTTTATACCTGAATCCAGCTGGGGAAAGAATGTGTATGCTAGACATTTGCTTCCACCTTGCCACAAATGGCAGGTGAGGGAGAGATGTGAATGCCTGGGATAAATGAATCTTTCTTGTTCAGAACAGAATCAGACTCGTCATCCAAGAAAGAGTTCAAAACGCCAGGATTCTGGTTCTGTCCCAGCTAGCTGACTATCCAGTTACCCCTTAACAGACTTTCTTTGAGGTGCTGATTCTTTCTAAGCACCATGAGCACTGAGGCCTGTGCTAAAGCTATAAACCACCAGAAGATGAGGACAATTGACATAATGCAGACAGGAAGAAAAAATGAAAAGGGTGTGGGAACACAGTGTGGAGATAACCTGCTACTAGATCTGTCAAAGAAAAAGTTCTGGATGTTGGAAATTGGCTTGTGAGCCCTGTAAAACTACTGTGATTTTGATGCAGTAGAGTTATATCAAAGCACAATAATAACAGTTGCTCAGATCCCAGTGTTTTTAATAAACTGTTACTTACAGGTGTTTAAATCTGCTCCAGAACATTTTTATTCTCAGCATTGTGGTCTAAAACAGGAATCACTGCAGAATCCTAGAAAATTGGGAAAGTTAGGACTTTTGCACATAGTTGCTGATGGAGCACATTGTGATAGAAAAACATTTGTAAAATAAAACTTTTTAAATTACTGAACAACTTTTGATTAAAATGAACATTAAAAAGAAGCTTTTTTAATTTGTTACGGCAGAAGTTTTACCCTCCAACTCAAACTCTTAATTTGATCACATATAGATTTGGCTATAGATTTAATGAAAAATCCCCCTCCCTTCCTGTGTCTGACAAAGGTTATATAGGTATATTATTGACTTAAAATGTTGATTAGTGTATGACTTTTGTTGCTGGTCACTGGGCAACACCCTTAATTCCCTTTAATCTTTTAAAATCTAGATCATTTATTGAGAAAATGCCAAAAATAGGATTAAAAATCGAATTCCTAAATGCAAAACTAAATTTGGTTGCTTTTAAAAGCCAAGTTTTCAAATATTATAGATATGTTGGAAATACCTATTTTCCCCTCTTTTAAATCAGAATATAAATACGGGTATGCCAATAAAGTCAGTGGTGTGACACCAGAACTTGGCCCATTTGTCCTCAAGTGTTTGAAACTAAAATAGAAAAACTGTAGAAACTTCCTCATGAGGGGAAACAGAGGGATAGGTACTGGTCTTTTCATCTTTTTGACCAGAGGCAGGACTTGAGGCAATGGCATGAAGCTGTGTCAGGGGAGGTTTAGGCTGGATATCAGGAAAAGGTTTTTAACCCAGAGGGTGGTTGGGCACTGGAACAGCTCCCCAGGGAAGTGGTCACAGCACCAAGGCTGACAGAGTTCAAGAAGCGTTTGGACAATGCTCTCAGGCACAGGGAGTGACTCTTGTGCTGGGAGTTGGACTCCATAATCCCGATGCGTCCCTTCCAACTCTATGATTCTAAGCAAAGAAAACCAAGGCATTAATTCACTGCTTCAACAAGCAAGTTTTCAGCCACCCCCAGGACAGCAGGGCTCCATCATGCAGAACAGGGACTTGGGAAGACAAACACCGTCACCCCGAACATCCCCACTTCCTTTTTCTTCCCCCAGCTTTATACACTGGGAATGATGCCA
>VZRO01003937.1:972503-1027503 GCA_013397915.1 Daphoenositta chrysoptera | reverse complement strand
AGAAAATGAAGAGTCTACTGCTGCCAGCTAGCTACCAACGCTGTCCCAATGAAAAGTAGATAAATGTTAGTAGCATATTAATTCAGAAAATTTTGGCCATCTCGTAGCAGAAACAGAAAACACTAAGAAAGATTACCTAAAAACTAGCAGTTATTTACAGACTTATTTTCAAGCACAGAATGCAAAATGACACTCTAAAAATCGTATCTGCATGACTAAGGCTGGTTTGAGAGACAGGAAGAATAGGTTTCATTCAGAGACAGCTCTAAATGCTGTATATTTATATTGAGGGTAGAACAATAGCCCTGTTTATTTGAGTCTCTCTAATGTATTTACCAACTATAAGGATTTCTGTGCACTGATTACGGGTCAAAAGGTTATCCTGGAGTATTATTTGGCAAGATTGCTCTTTATTATAATGAACGTTGAAGATGCACATCAATAAAGTGGCTATTTTTTAACACTTTTTAGAGCTTTTGAGACAAATACAGTTTTGAAAGCCTAAAATGTGTCGTGGTTCTTTGAAAAATCTGCTATTAGCTACTAACATATTATTTTCTGTCAGCTCTTTGAATTCACATTATTTGCATTAATGCAATAAATTAATTAGCATTACCACTTTATTTGTTTTCACAGCTGCTTAGCTACAATGAATATTATTCTCTTAAATCATTCTGTCATAAAGTGTTAATTATAAATGTCTTTTATAATAATAATGGTTTCTATACTAGTAATAAAACCCTCACAAAGAGTCATTGCAGTAAATGTAAGATTATTAGACTATTTCCAAACAATGCCAAAATGTTTAGCAAAATAGTTGTTTCATTAGATTCTGTTGATGATTGATTTCTCGAGGATCCTTTAAGTATTTTAATGAATCTCCATCTGTAGCCAGAACACTTTGTTAAAAGTCAGGCATCTTTTTGTATTTCAAATCCATATTGCCTGTTTAGAAAATGCGCATGTGCGCCAATTCTTCTGATGTGGAGAACCACCTCTTTGTACCATCTAGGGCCAATCCTGAAAATCTAATCCAGCCAACTCTCTTACAGATGTTGGACAGGGTTTTACTTCATTAAGGCTCAAACAACTCATCTTCTGCTACCTCATTTTTTACTCAAGAAATTTCTCCTGGTTTGTCTTCCACTGTCTCACTGCAGGAAGAAACTACTGGTTAACTTTAGCTCCTTCTACAAGGTCTTGAATCAAAGTGATTTTCAGATGATCAAGGCACACTTACAACCCTTGGTCATCTACACATGTCAATGTATCTGTCTTCCTTCTATGAATCTTCTAATAATGACAGAAAAATACAGAATAGGTAAAAACCGGTTTAAAAATGCAGTTCCCTATCAAGCAAATGCAGCAGCTTTCAGCACCAAGTGTCAGACCCAACTTCCAAATGTCTCAAAGTAAATATTAAAAATTATGGAAGACCCCTGATCACCATTATTCTGACAGTCATGTAAAGAGGATTGGGATCTCTCAACTGAACATTATTACTATGAGCAAAGTATGATGTCAGGCCTTTTCTACTTAAAAAATGTTTGTCATACTGAATTTCTTCCTCAGCCTGTTAAAACAAGGAAGTAGAGTAGATTTTGTTACAGTAAAAAAAATTCTAATTTCTTTCCTACAGTCACAATTGAAAAAAAATTCCCAGATCTTTTAAGTAAATTACACCCAAGAATTAGCTAATATAATGATTTTTTCATTTTTAATTAAAAACACACCAAGAACCAAGACAAAATGTACTGAAAACATGAATAATTCAAATTCCAAACCTTCTCAGTCTTTGAAGAAAACAACTAATTGCTAAAATTAAGCAATTGCAGCCTCAGCTGCAAGCTTCTTCTCATCCTCAGTCTAGTTCTCCCATTCCTTATTAGGAAACCTACAACTCTATCAGGCACAACATTGTCAAAAAAGAATGGCATCTATATCAGAAAATTCAGCAGAGAAATGGCTGAAGACAAGATAGGAAAAACATTAGAACTATACTGTGCAATGCTTGATCTTTTTTCAAGAATTTGATCATCAAAGAGCAAAAGACTGTGCAAATGTGTCACTGGAACAAAAATTGGAGAAGGAAGGAAGGAAGGAAGGAAGGAAGGAAGGAAGGAAGGAAGGAAGGAAGGAAGGAAGGAAGGAAGGAAGGGAAAGAGAGAGGAAAGAGAGAAAGAGAGAGAAAGAGAAAGAAAGAAAGAGAGAAAGAAAGAAAGAAAGACAGCTGGAACATTTGCTTGAACTCAGGTTGTAAGGTTCAAAACTGAAAACCAAATAAGCAAGGATATTCTTGTAGCTAAATTCAGATATTGGATTAGGACTTTAGTTCAAAATCTCCTCCACGACAGATTACATGTGGGAAATTATGATCTGATTTTCTAAAAATACCCCTGTGCTTAAAGAAGCACCTGCACACATTGTCTGTGTGACTGCTACTGGAATTTTTGAGATTATATACATACATTGTTTAGGCACTTCTTCATATTTTGCCAGTGCTTGTTTGTGCATGATCTTATGCTGAGTGCACCTGTGTTTGAGCTGGGATGAGGAATGAGCTTTTGACCTGAATCCCCTGACTGCCCCCTCACCAGGCATCTGCCTGCATCCTGGAGCACTCCCTGAACACATGAACGAGGCTTCTTTCACATGAAACTAAGCTTTAAGATGTGCTCAAGGAGGGCACCTCATGCAGTCTAAATGCAAATAGGATTTCAGCCCATGGGACTGTGACCAAAGCAAAAATCCATCAAATGTGTATAGTACAGACATGACATCCTCAGCACAAGTTGTTTCACTCCACAGATACTAGTCTACACCACTTATTACCATAACTTCGTGTCCATTTCCGTAACAGGACTTAAAAGCCAAAGGAAAGATTTTAGTTTAGGATGCCATAGCATACATAGCCAAAAGCCAGAGAGGATCTGAGGTGTTCCCTTGTCCCTCACTCCCCATAGGTTTACTTGGTTTCTACTCCCAGAGTATGGCTAACATGCACCAAGTTCAGACTACCCAAAATACAGTGGAAGTCTTTTCTTTATTCCAAAGCAGCAGAACTGAGGTCTCTTTCTAGTCTAAAGAACACCAGGAGGTGAAAGTGGGTTTTGGTCCAGATCCTTAACACTCACATTCATATTTTGTGTTCTAGACACTAATCTGAAGCCATCTTTTTAGTTGAATGTATTCTACTGTACAGACTCTGGCTGAAGAATATTGCAAAGAGTAAGGGAAAAAAAACCCAGAAAACCTAAGCAGCATTTGATTAGTGACAAAGGAACTCAGGTTCTTATTTGCTTTCTGGTGTGTTTCTGCATTTTACATAAGACTTTCACTGGATAAGTAATATGTCAAAAACTGTCAGTGATTGCTCACCAGTTCTTTCATTCAACAAAGAGGGGCTGTGTGAAAAAATGATATCAACATACTTTTCACTCCCCTTCAGTGGCCTGTGAATTTATTTAGATTTAGATTATTTAGATTTCTGCAATAGCTGACAACCTAAGAGCACTATAATATAATCCTGTAGGACTCAGGCAACTTTCCTGGGAGATAGAGGTTATTTGTTTGAATTCCAGGTGAAAGAATCAAAATCTGCTGTCCCTCAGAATACACTGGGTTTCCTGGACTGCCTCTAGTTGGTGTCTAAATATGAACGTGTGTTCAGAGCCAGAGTCACCAGCAACCTTTTAACCTTTCAAAATACTGAAGTAGCTCTTCCTCCCCAGCCCCCCCCCCCAAAATGGTGATGCTGGTAATCTCCGGAGCAAGTGGTCTAGGAGGGAACCTGAGCTTTCTTCTGAAATCTGCAGCTTTATAGTGGATGTTACCTCAGCTGCTGTGCTGAGGTCCAAACCAGGGAGGAACCAGGGGACTAACAATCCTTACTCTTGCCCCTGGCAGCACCAGTCTAATGTGTCAGGAACCCCAGGCTGAGACCACAGCTGTTCTGCTGTACCTTTTGGCAGCCAAGTCTCCTGCTAGAACACAAAGAGTCCCACCCTCCTGCAGCTGGATGGGAGATGCTGTTTAAGATGTGCTACTCCCTTTAAGAAGGAAGATGGATGAGCAGAGGCAGATGCATGGCAGTTCAGCCAAGGCACATGGAACACCATGGACTGGAGCAGGCCAGGAGCCTTGCCACAATAATACAGCCTTCTTAGTGCTGAGTAACTTTGGATTCATGTGTCTGCTTACAACTACTGCACTTCTGTGGCCCTGGTATACCAGTCACCTTCCCCAAAGGCAGAATTAATATTTTTGATCTTGGACCCCAGCACTGGCTCTTCTGAGAGCTGCATGTGATACTGCCAAAATGTGCCATGCCCAAAGCATGCCAGAACAAGAGAATAACTCAGTTAAATGGGTCTGTACCAAGCCTTTCCTGGCCTTCGTGCCCTGCTAAAGCTGTGAAAGCCCTTGCCTACCCTGATTTACAAAATGGAAAACCAGCACTCTCTCCCTTTCCTCTGAAAGACATAGTGCCAGGAATCAGGGAGCCAGAACAGGATCTTTAAACAGGCCAATGCAACCCAAATCACGAAGAGCTGGTAACCACTTCTGGCTTCATTTAAAAGAGAAGCCTTGAGAAGCTGAAGTATTCAGATCCCTGCACTGCTTGGGCACAAGACATAATCCAGGGAAAAAATTCCACCTCTTTTTTCCCCTCTACATCTGATATTTTCTTCAAAGAGATCACAGGCAAGTTGATGCTACATAGTTGGAGCCTCCTGAATAAAAGCTTGACATGCAGCAATAGGAGGGAACGGGAGACTCAGAAACTTAGATGCAGTCAGGGTCCCAGTTTAAACACAGCCTTTGTTTACAACACCACAGACTATAAACCTGCATTTAAATTTCTGGCTGAAACGTTGTTTCATGGCAGCTTTCTTTGAAAACATGTCACACTTAAAAGAGCTGCGAGTCATTCCCTCGTTAACTCAGCATACTTCCAATTTATTTTTCATCGACTGCTACATCCCTAAGTATTTCCTTTTAATATACCATCTCAGAATTTACACAGTGAGCTTCCCCATGCTATATGGCTGAGAGGAAGTGCATACTGTGATGATTGCAGCTCATCCATGATGAAAAATATCTATCATTATATGCTGCTCCCCCAGTTCTTGTGCACAATTATAATAGCTACACTTTGGTGCAATCAAAATGCTTTTTATAAAGAGCTTGTATATAATCAAGAAAGGAGAAAAAAAAGTAGACAACTGTATATAAACATTGCCAAGGACTAAGTCCTGTTAGAAACCACAAGGCTGTTGAGGTGTGCCCTCTGCTCCTCTGATCTCTTTGCCAATGAAGAGCCCTTAGCAGATGTCAGAAAATCATCTCTGACTCAGATGTCAGAGATGTCACTCTGTGCACCTGAATTATGAGCCCACAGACTGGGACATTCCTGGCAGCACAGTAGGATAAATCACATGTGCCTATTTGGGACACATGCTCTGGCAAAGGCCAAAGTTACAAGTGCAAAAGGTAAAAATGCACAGTGAAACAATGAGAAAATGAATACGGTAAAGAATTAAAATTAGAAACATTTACAAGCTTAATTAATTATACTTTAGTCAAAAACATTATTGAAAGAAGACAGCAGCAAGAGGTACTCTGAAAACCATCAAACTGAGTGGAAAAAGAAGACCCTCTGCATGCCTGAGCCAAACCCCACTGAATCTACATGATTCCAAAATGGCTATGCCTCAGCTAGCTGGGAGATGCTGCTCCTCTACTACATCCTTTTAGAAAACCATCTGTTGGATCGTTTTCTAAAAACCACAGTCTCCACACAGGAGGAAATTGCAGGAGTCACACTGTTTTCTCCTGCCTTACAAAACTGATTTTTAAATATAAACAGATTCTATTGAAAATGCAAAGGCTATTATTCACCAAGTTTTTAAAAATCAAAAATAGTTCAACATGAATTTGAAAAAAAACCCAGGCATCATGAATCTGTATTGTGCAGATAAAAAGTTTTTTAGAAAAAAAAAAGATTACATGGAGCTCTACAGTATATCTCTAAATTTAAAAAAAAATTGTGGGGGGAGTGTTTCAAATGGGACTGGAATGAAATTTGATGAACACATTCTTTTTCTCTCTCTCTTTCCTCGCCCACAGCATTTAAAGGCAGCAGGGCATTGTGACAACACAGACAGCTAATTGCAAGGAAATGGATGTCTGATGCCATTAACACTCCCCACTTTCCTTGGACATTTAAAATAAAAACAAAACACGCCACTAGGCACACAGTTCTCTCCCTGGGGTGGAGATGAGAGAGCGCCTGAACTACATGTGATAGATGTTAAGTCAGATTGCTTAATGCACTACTGGAGGGAGCTCAGATACACCTAAATGAGGATAGTATTTGAATCTCTCTAAGAGAACAGAATACTCACATCCTGCAGAGTGGATGTTCAGTCTTGATTTTAGGAAACAGTTATAAAACTTCACCATTTGAACCCACTGAAGTTGTCATTTAAGCATTCTAAGTAATTACAAATAGTACTGTCTTTAAAGTAAAATGACAAATAACCTACTTTACTTAGCCTATACATAAGAAATTTTCTATACAGACAAGTGCATGTACAAAGAAATAGAAATAAGTGTTTGTGGAGAAAAAAAGCTGTCTGGAAAGTAAGCCTTTGTTCTACACATGACAGTAGGAAGCAGAATGCCTGATGATCACTCATTTAGCATTGGTAGCAGAGAAAATGATACAAAACCATTTCTTGTTTCATTGGATGTTCAAACATAGGCCTTACTCAAATGCAGAGTTACATGAAGAACAGAAAGAAGAAAAAAATTGAAATGACTGAAGAAATTACTCAAAATCTCAGGAATGCTTGCTCCCATACAATCATAAGTGACGGATTTAAACTAGTTTAAAAATTCAATGAACATATTTGTTTTAAAAACACACCTGCGAGACATCATCTTGTTTTCATTTTGAACAGTTGTGTACTAAACCTCTAAAAATGTTTGGAAATAGCAATGGACTGTTAATTATAGTGGCACTGTTAAGCACCATTACAATTACTGAACTTACCTGACTAACATCTGCACTATTACTAACTTTCAACTTGAAATAATACCCTTTTTATAACTTACACTCTTGTTTTAATACAGCATGAATTGTTTTAAACACTTATTATCACACAGTGAAATATGACCTTGACTATATTAGACTGTATCATTTTGAATAACTCAATTCCCTTCTATTTTAGTTAAGAAAAAAATCTGGAGAGTATCACAGCTAGAAGTCAGAATTTGAAGTTATAATAAATAAACACAACAGATCATATTATTGCTGAAAGAGATTTTTGTTGATAAGTTGGTCTACCATTCACTACGTTGCCTTCTTTGGAGGAAAAATGAGTAGCTACTATTTACAATTTGGGCTACAACCTGAATTCACTGAAATCAGTGGGAGATTTTCCTATTAATTTTGGTAGCAGCAGGATTGGACCATTAATGCAATAAAACAGGTAGTGAAAAAAATTCCCAGCTCAAATCACTACTGAATTAGCAGCCTGCAATTAATTTGTACCATCTCAAGTTGCTGGATAAAATTAAACACCTACAAATCTAGTTATGAAACATATATAAAGTAAAAATAGATAATAATTAAAAGCCTGACCTAACTTGTTATTAAATTACTATTTGATGTATAAACAAAGTGCCATTAATTTAACACAGTGATTGTCTAGAAAAAGCAGATAATATTTTTATAGCCAAAGTTTTTTTCAGTTTAACTCTTCAGTTTAACAGCTTATGTTGTGCCTTCTGTAGCGTATCTCTGAAATGATCTCAGCAGTAAATTGCTTGTGCTTGTCTGCTGATTGTGATGTGAAGAGGCTGGTTGGGCCAGCAGCTGAAGGGCTCTATTTATACACCTGGATGGTTAGATTGAATGGACCTGCAGGAAGAACCAGCCCCATCAGAGCTTCTTCAATGGGCTCCATCTTGACCTTGAATTTGACCTTTGCTATGGTCCACTTCCATCTCCATAAAAATGAGCTAAAGGCTAGATTGTCATCTATTTGCTCTTTTCTGTTTTCCTGGGTTTGATGATATATTCCTAGAGCTGCCTAAACCAGATTAATTATCACACTTTGTTGTGAATCATAGGAAGAGTTTGCAGTGCACAAGTGAATAGGTGTATGCATTCCTCACAATGCCGAACTGGCATTGTTATTCAAATCAGAAAACGCTGATTACTAGGGTAGGTAACATTGGGAAAGATGTTCCCACCACAGAATGAAATGAAAGGTCAAACAGCTTAAGGGGATCAAACAAATAAAATATGCAAGCTAAGCAATCTCTGTACTTGGACAGCTCTGATCTCATACTGGGGCTCTTCCCTCCTCAACCACTCTCTCTGTGAAAGTAGCACATACAATGAACGATCATTTCACTGGTTTAAATACAGCATATGATCTTACCAGAAGTAAAAATGAGAACTTCACTGATTACAGATGTTTCCCAGAATTTATTAGGGCAGGGACTTGATTTATCAATGAGTGTTCCCTTTTGACTCTCTTGAAGGTAATTTTATAAAATAGGCACATGTTCTAGTATCTCTGTTGCAAGTAATTGTATTTTGTCTGTAAGAGGGGAAAGGATGTTTTTATTTAATGTACCTTTTAATTGATGGGTAGAGATGAAGTAAACATGGTAAAAATTTCGAAAAAATACTGTAAAGGAAATGTAACATATCAGCCTTGGGTTTGAGCAGATCATTTCTCATTTATGTAAGTCATAATTTTTTAGAATTGCAATTTTTTCTATGTACAGACACTATAGACAGAACTGTACAGCCCTATACCTCTTCTGAGCTATGCACTCCATTAACTATTGTGAGTGCCAGGCTGTTTTGGGCATTTATTGAGAACTCATGAGTTTAATATCCTGACTAGGACAGCTCCATTCTGGTACTCTTTGATAGTGGGTTCAGGTCATTGGCACTGGTGTTTAATTTACACCAAAGCAGTTCTAGCAATAGGTAGCAAGTACTGCAGAGATTTTTTTTTTATTATTATTATTATTATTTCTATGGGTCAGTAGAATGTTTAAAATTTTAATGTCGCCATTACACAGTTTCAGATTATGTTTTTGCTAATGCTCTCACAAACAGAATATTAGGGCTAGGTACATAGTCTGACTGCAATAAATATTACAGAAATTATTTGCTTTGCAGATCTTTCTGCTTTTAAAAATCTCTACCATAACTTTGATTGCTTTGTCTCAAGACAAAGAGAAAAAGAGAAGAGAAATCTGCTATAGTTTATTCAGGTATTTTTAGCTACTCACTGATTTGAGCATGTTTGAAAATCAAATTGCAGAACTATCTGCATGAATAACTGTTGTAACAGATGGAAGTGTTGGTACAGAAAATACTCTTACAACCACCCAGTAATGGGCAAGGGAAAGGACCACCCATTACCTCAGACCATTCGCAGTCACTGCTCCAAGAAGCCATGGTGCCTTGGTTTGTTCCCTGCTTCTATGTGGCAACCAAATAATGGATACATTTTTGGCATCTCATATAGTCTCTGAGAAGGATCAGTGTGTAAGGAGAGGAAAAGTAACAAAGGCCAAGGATGACAAGTAAAACAGCAGTCTATTTGGCCTTAACAACACATTTTTAATCACCAAAACTATTTGATTACTCATTAGTTTTCAAAAACGTATTTAGTTAGAGCTTCCTGGGTCAAATTTGGGTTGACTCAGCAGAAAGTATATTATTCTCCATTTTTATTCTGCCTTCTATAAATTACCTTTAGAAGGAGTTAAACAATGGTAGCATTGTGGTACAATGGTTTACTTGTCATTTGTTGTCAAGGAAAAGGTGCCCATTGCTGACTTCTGTACTCTTTGCCATTAGATAAATAGACACACAAACTTCTGGCTGTTCGGACCTTGCAATCCTTTATCCCCAAGAGAAAACCATTAATCTTTTGCATCAGAACATACATCAAAAACTAGAAGCAAGATACCCATGATTCCTGGTATTCTATTCCCTTGGGCTCTCTGTGCAAAGAGAGAGAGATTGATTTTTACTTTTTAGGGTGGATTTGTTCTTAAATTAGCCCTTTTATTTTTTTGTAGCATTTCGTTCTATAAAATCACAGTAATGGAGAAAAAGCAGAACCAGCAATGCTAACTAGACGAAAACAGAGGGATTTTACATGCACACACAGACGCGCATTTAGGATTTTGAGAGGAATTCTAAGACAGTGAAACTTTTCTGAGTCAGAAAGCTATAGGGCCTTAATATTACGATAACACTACCAAATGTCCTGTAGCTGCGATACCCCTCCAGCTCACTCCATCCTCTGGAAAGGCCGAGTGAGATGCTGCCTTGCAGCAGGAGAAGTGGATATGGCCCCAGGTGCCGAAGGAAGGCGCGAGGCCGTGGGCTGCAGCCTCGGGGTGAGCCGGGGGCACACCGCGCACGGATCCACACGCACTCCCTTCCCATCAGCTGCTGGCCGGGCTCCAAGAAAAGCAAGGCTTGCTCAGCACAAGGCACAGGAGAACGACTATTCACACGTGTTTACAGAAACAGCTGCGAGGGGAAGGCACGAGTTTACAGCAGCGTCAAATACACGCGGCGGCTGTCAGACCCCAACGCCACAGTTCTGCCAGGAAAAGGAAAGGAAGATGGGGAATCGGCCCTCACATCCGTGTTTTATATCCATCTGACCAAAGAAGATACTATTAAGTCTTGCAGGTACTTTTCTGGTTATAAAAGGCCTCTCTTTTAGTACTCTAACTTGGTTAAATTAAAAAATTAGGTTTAGTTAATATCCAAGCAAGTTAACTCTGCCGCTACCATCATGTTGTCCAATGAGACTAAACCATCTTTTTGTGATTTTTTTGCCTTCCCCTGTTATGAAGAAACTAAGTTTCATCATTATGATTTGCTCCAGATCTAAAAAAGGAAAAAAAAAAAAAATAAAGCCAAAATAAATGTGAATATGGCTTCAACATTATGTTTTCAAGATTCTTTCAAGTCTCGGTTCATACATATTAAAGTAGCAACATTTGACACTGTAATCAAGTTTATTTAGAAAAATTAACGTCTTAATAAAAAAGAATATCCTTGACACACTGAGAAAATTTTAACCTTGTATTTTTTGCACTTTTTTTTTTTCTCAATTCCAGCAACAAAATATGTGAATGGGAAAGGAAATATGATCTCTGACCTCTGGCCCAGCTCTGCACTTCTGAACCAACCTTCAGTTGTGTAAAAGAAAGCAAGCAAGCAAGAAATAAAATGATATCACAAATCAACTCAGTTTTGGGACTGGAAGACAGGGTATGTTCACAGATTACTCTCTTTCTGTTTGAATAAGTTTATTTCTGCATGTGTTCCCCAGATGTTTTATTGTAAATCTGATATTGATGGGTGTGCTAGCCAAGAATTATCATTGCACTGTGAAGATTTTTTAATTTCTTTTTTTTTTTTTTTTGTGGATTGTGCAAAAAAGCTGTAATTTTTTCCTTTTGTCTTTAAAATAGTCTTTAATTTGAGGAAATTATTCCTTTATATCTGTAATTTCACTGTGCTTTATTACCTGGCTGCTAGTACTAAAATATAGTCTTTTGTTAGAAGAACTATAGAATTTAAGGTTATTTAATACAGTCTTTTAACACAGTCATAATATACTAATTTAAAAGAGCAAAATAAATATGACAGTCTGGCCTTCAGGACACAGGAACCAGTTGCTCAGTGAGAAGTCAGATCAGCTAGGATCAACTTTTACATTCAGGAATTGATTCCCCTAAATCTTATTGCAGAAAATCTCCAAAATTCATAAATTCATAACTCCTTTATGTAACATTGGTCTAGTGGACCAATGTTATCTGGAAGCAAGAAAAAGAGGTGGGAAAAGCTTAATATTGTTTGTCATAAAACACGAGTAGTTTTCCCCACTTAAAAGTTCCATTATGTTTGAGTGTTCTTATTTGCAGCGAGCAGCCGAAGGACAAATACCTGTTGCAAGAAGTGTCCCTTCGCACTCAGCATCTCCTGCTCTGCTTTGGATGTGAATGAGTTGCAGAAGTTACTGCAGAGTCCTTGGAGTCCCCTCTCCGCCCAGGGGCTGGCACCAGGAGAAGGAGGTGCCACAGCAGCATCTGCCATGCAGCAACCTGCCCCTGTTACTGCTGCTGTGGGAGAAAACATTCAGAAAGGGAGAGAGGCAGAGGTTCATCGAGCTGAGGAGCTGCTAAGAGGTGTGGTGCAGAGTGCAAGGGACTTGAGCAGGCACATCTCACTTTTAGGATGACAAAGAAGGACTGAAGAAATGGAAAAATTTTCTTTCCTAACCCCAGAAGGTGGTGAATTATTATCACTAAAAGAGTGGGGACTAACTGAAAAACATTTTAAATATCCAACCATGCATAAGCGTGGATGAGCTTTTCAAGCATAAAATGTAGAAGAAAAAAGGAAAAAATAAACCTAATATATGTGCCAATTAATTCAGTTCTGGTGTTCAAGACTTGTGTTTCTTGATCTACAAAGCCCTGAAAGTACTTGAAATGATTGCGAGAAGGCACGAACTGATGAACATTATACAGCTATGAATAAACACTGAGGGAAAGCATCAGTATCATTGTTACAACCTGGACAGACTCAAGATTTGCTTTTGAAGACTTGCACTGGTACAGTGTCTGTAGTTCACACACCAGCAGTGAGGACCTCTGAGTTTTAGTAGAAACACTCACGTTCTTACTAAGAAAACACCACTGCTGAGACTTTTGGCTGTTAATATCGATATCCTGTGCTTGTTTATACTAGATTGCTGAAGAAAACTCAGAATCTCAATGCAAAATTTCCTTTAAAATAAGTTATCCATTAAAACCATGAGGAAACTTGACTTGTAACATACTTGGAGTCACTCAGTGTTTACAATTCAATCTACAGGTTAAACTATACTAAGAAATAGTATTTGGCATCTTATAAATACAGTTATTGTTAAGGCAGATGGAAAATACTTAAACATACAAATGATCCTACCATTTCAAGGATTGTCTATGACCACTGGGATCAGTTATGAATCCTGTGAAATTATGGGATTTGTTTTTATTATCCAGGGACTCTGTAATTTGACTTTTTTTACATCCTCACATTGTATGTATATTAGTTTTTTGCCAAAAATGGGTTTTATTCTGAGGCTCAGTTTCAGACATGCTTTAAACAGCATGGTAAAACAATTTTGGAATTCAGAGGTCTTAGAGACACATTAGAGGCAAATGTTGTCTCTAATTCAGTGCTCTGATTGTTGTAAAGGCCTTCAGTTGCACCACACAGACAGGTCAGCTCAGCTCTGAGTGACCAAACCTCAAATCTCACAACCTGATATGCTCATATCTACATCATACCTGTATATCCTGATTTACAACATGACTGTCTGTATTAGTACCAGCTTCCCAAAAAACTGTCAAAATTGGTGAAATAATTAGTTCACTTGCAGTTAGCTTGGAGAATCATCTTGCCAGGACATGGCACATCGTATTTGTGCACATTTATGCATACCAACGAGTCATCTACTTTTACACTGTGAATAGGAGAGAGTTCTCAGTGAAAATACACAGGAACTTTGCAGTATGGCTTGAGCTTCACCATGATGTTTTATGCAATTAAGATTTTTAAACTCTGCCGGGGCCATCAGAAAACCCATTATGAGAGTTCAGGTACTGAGTTATAGGATTTGTACTTTTAGACATTTAACCTTAGAACCCAATCAGTTTTCTTGTGGCAGAAATTATTTCTTTCTCTCTAACTGCAAGACAGAATATTCTGTAGTACCCCAAGACTGTGTTCTGAGAGTTACAAGATTCTACTTCATATAGGCTCAAGATTAATTACTTAATGTTCAATGACTACTAAATCCATCCTAGGGAGGCGACTGAGTGCCAAAAGCATGCCTCTTCTACTTCTCCTGTCTCTTGAGCTTCAAAATGCATAAATTGAAAATAGCAATCTTACCTAAGAGATAATAATGAGAATTAATAAAGTCATCCCTAAAAATATATATGCATTTTTACAGAAAATTCCTGAAATTTAGATGTCAGCTTGACACTGCCTTGTGAAATGTGACTGACTTAAGTATAAACGTCTTGACAGTTTGAGGATTTACAACTCTAGTAAAGTCTTCAGCCTAAATCACAATTATTACTATCTTTTCAGAATAGTTTATACTGTTAATCACATTAGCAGTCACTGTGTCAACATTCATCAACTACAAAAGTGAGTACAGGGATGGGTCTTTCCTACTGGATAGAAAACTTGCCAGTTTTCAAAGCCCTGCAACTTTTTTTATGTTAACCTATTCTTATGGTAGCACTGGGTACTAAAATACAAAGCTAGGTTAAAAAAAAACAAAACAAAACAACAAACACAAACAAACAAACCCCTTATAAGTAGTTTTTCAAATATCCAGCACTTATTCCATGAAGTTATCTCAAAAATGCTAGCTGCCATGCAGACACCTGAATAACAACCACAGGCACATATCCTCTGTACCTTGCACCAGAGCATCAAAAATCTGGTCAAACAGCCAAAATCTGGAAAGGCTGATAAAATTATATTCAAGTTCAGGTAAAGCAGGTAATAAAGAAGCAGTACTCCTTGTGCAGGGAAAACATAAGCAGGTATCAGTAAGAAAAACTGATGACAAAACTTCGTAATTATCTAATGTGTGTGTATTATGAAGCAGAACTCATAGACGTGCTACAGATATTATTTCATTCAAAGCATCCTTATAAGAAAACTAAGATATTGTCTTCAAAGATTCAGATATTATTATGTTATAGGAACACCTTTATTTTACATTAATTTTTTTGTATTTAAGACATGATGGAAATATTATTCTTTGAATTATTTAATCTCTGTTACATTTCAATATACAGAAATTATGAAAACTACAATCTAAATCTGGGAGGTTTTTTAATGTTTTGGTTCTTGAAAATTGCTCAACCATTTCTTTGAATTACCTATTTTTTGACAAATACTTAAAAAAACTTTCTTTATTCTAGATTTATAATGTCTTCCTTCTCCTTAACAAGTCTTTTCCAAACTGAAGAGGTTTATTCTATTCAGTATTCTTTGCACACAATTATTTCCATATCTATATGATCCCTGTCATCTTTCCAGGTCTGTTCTCTAATTCTACTATACCCATTTTTAGCAGGAAGTGTTAGTCAACACAGAGGCTTAATGACATTTCAGGTTTAGTTCTACTCCTTCCCCAAAAATTTGCTGCAGTTCTCGTTGCTTTTTTGTCTGAGAGTCAAACTGTTTTTTCAAAGACCTGTCCACACTGACTCCCTTACTGCCTCCCTTAGAGCTGAGTTGGAGTCCAACACTGCATTTATGCATAGAGTTATGCTTCCAGAGGTACAATATTCTGCAACATGTCTATCAGGTAAGATTTTCTGCTGGGCTGAGAAACAATAAGTGAGGGAAGATACTTATTACTGGAGCATATTTTCTGTTTCACCTCAGCACCTGTTAGCTGACCCTTGAGTGATAAAAGAAATAAACTCTGTTCCATGCATCTTTCATCTAACCACTGCACTTCAGTACAGTGTTTCCACTGTTAAAGTATAACTGTTCTTGTTATCCTGCTTTTGAAGAAAAGCCTACCTTTTTGATATTTTCCTTTGAGGGATGCCCATGAGTAGAGGAAATGGGTAGGGTCTGTGGAGAGCAATTTAAGAAGCAGGTTTGGCATAGGTACCTCTCTGCAAGGAATGGATTACTGCTTGACATGGCAAGGCTGTGGCCTTCCCAGTATTTAGAAAGGGGAGGAATAATCATGTTAGTCGTTTCTTCTTCTTTTACAGAAAAACAGGCAGGTAAAATAACCGGGTTCATTGATGATGTGTGAGCGTTGTGCTTGCCACAAACCACCTGCTGCACCAATCTGCAGAGCAGGGCAGATGGGTAAAAATCAAGGTCTCCCATATCCAGGTGGCTTGCTTGGACACTGGGCATGCCCCAGTCTATTCAGTATGTGCTGCAGTTACTAAAAACTCTGTGTTGGGTTCTACAATAGGTGATAAATGGATTGCAAAGCATTAGATGTTGTTGCAAGGAAGGGGAGTTTGTCACAACTGTGAGATCAGGCTGGCAAAGGAAGTAACTCTATGATAGGCGTTTGTTAATAAACTTTTTTATTTATTTTTTTTTTCCCTCCCTCCTGAGCAGGAAAAAAAAAGGGACCATTTGTATTACAGTTATTTGCAATCTAATTTGCTAGGCCAAAGGATAGTCTGAATGATCTAATTCTCAATATACTACAGGACCGAGGTGAAGTACAAATCATCTTAGAGGAGCCAATAATTTTGTTTCAATTGATCAGCTTTTTAGGCAGTATCCTTCGGTTGAGACTTTTCAGATAAGTAAAGTAAATTAGGTTGAAAACAAAATGCTGGTTCCTGAAATGTGGATTTCACAATGTATTTTTGATCTGATAGGAGCTCAGTAGCATTTCTTCTATCCGCTGGAGGCCCACTGAGCTGCGCATACTGTACTCTATCAAAGCCCAGTTCTTTGCAGCTCAGTGAATAAAATACTGCAGTTTCTCCCATTGACTGACTGAAATAAAATAATCTATGATGCATGAACAAGTCTAAATGAAATAATAATATCCTTAGCAGTGAAAAACGGATTGGTAATACAGTAATTGAGCAGATTTATTGCCATCTCCTTGAGCTAGCCTGCTGAAACAGCCTGCTATTTTATTTAATCTCATATCAGAGGAATTACTGGCTGGTAATCCATTGTTAAACATCATTTAGAATGATGGATGAAAATGTCAGCTTTTCCAACATAATCAATTCATATCTCATTAGCACATATTATTTATGATTCTCATAATGGGACCTGCAGGGGTCTCCAGGGGGAAATGGAGACCTCAGCTGTTGTTGAAATGAGATGAGATATACTGTAGCTTATGAGTTAATAACTGCATATAAAAAATACTTCCCCACAGTATTGATTGTCCTTACCATTTTACAAATGAATTGAGTGTCTTGGCTTCCCCTCTTGCTGTGTATGGCAGCTCTTCCTTCTATTCATTTTGTTGCTCATAATTCAGTGAGAAAAATATTAAAAAGCATATAAGAAAGACTATTTTGCAAATAACTTCTAAGACCCAGGGTAGGGGGGTGGCAGGAGTCTTTGAATGTAAAGTAATAAGAAACACTTTACTGCTCTGTTGCTGTTTTGCTAAGGACTTTGGGCACTTTTTTCCCCCTCGGTCCCTATGAAGACAAATCGACATATTTCTCCTGCTACAGCACAGTTGCATTTTAAGGATACTTTCTACCGTATGCTGCCTCAAAGACCAATGAAAAGCAAACCTTGATTCATGGATTTAATGCAGCTGATGGTGCAGCAGTAATCATGGTCACAGTGTCAACTGCTGCCTCAATTAAACTACATTTGAGAATCATTTTATGCTTCAGCTCATAAACATCAATAAAGGAAAATGAGTAATAAATGACTGTCTAGAGTACAAAGGACCAGCTCATATTTCAGATGAAAATGAAGACAAAATGTAGCTTTTATTTGCCTGTGGAATTCCCATTAACTGCATCACTGACAGGAGGGAGTTGGATCAATAGTTGGCTGGCCGCAGAAAACAGTTTCTGGCTGTTCAGCAGCCAATGCAAAAGGAAAACTGTCATATTGTGATCTTTATCAGGTAATCTTCATTACACCAGACCAATGATATATGTATATGCTGGTCAGCTAGGGGCACTTCTAATTCCTGCTTCTATTTGTGGTCTGTGCACAGTGTGCTCACAAATTATTTGTTTACAGCCATGAAAAACCTTCAATGTTCATCTCTTTTATTCTTTTTATAGGTAATCCATAACTGGGAACTTTCTGTCAAGACTACTTTATTCACTCAGAATTTTTAAGAAAGCAACCTCAGTATCAAAACTTATCTTTCTTCCTGTTTAAGAGGAATCTTCTGGTACCCTTTGTTTGTGGTTGTTGATGTTGAGGCTTGACTGAAAGATTTACTGAGTATCCTTCAGTAAGTTCTTGGAGGATATTTGTGCCTTTATCGCAAACATTTCTGGGCTTATTTGAACAAAGGCAACTGCCAGCTGTGAAGGGAAAAACAACACTCTCCATGAGCTGTTTGCTTTCCAGGTGGCAGCCTGTATGGATAGCAAACTATACATAAAACACAACCATCTCCTATTTTTCCCCATTCCAGACATGCAGAGCAGCGATATTTTGCTCCTTTGCAGTGCTCTGTAATTCACACAGCTTCATCTCGGTATATGAAGGTGAGGATCTGTATATACAGGCCACCAGCTCTGGCTCACTTGGCATATTCCTCTTGGAAGAGCAGCTTCTCAGAATACAAACATCGTTAAAACATCACCACTTAGAGATTTAAAATAAGAGAGAAAAAGCCACATCCTCTTCATGCAATGATAACAGAAATCAAACTATCAAAACCTCTATCCTGATTTTAACATAACTCCATTATTTTTGCACTTATTCATGACTTCAGCTTTGTGTACTACTAATATGTACTGTTTCTCTGTCTAATTTTCTGTTTTACTTAGACCCTGCGAAATTAAATCTCCAATACGGAACATAACGCCAAGTATAGAAATAAATAAATAAATAAATAATGGCTCATGGCTAAAAATGATATTTCTTTAAAAACTTTTAAGTTATTGCAATGAACATATACTTTGACTGTACTACACAATGATGTTTGACCTGCAAAGTATGCATGTGCATTTCAGGATGATCGTTACAGCTGATGTTTGCATCCATAAAGTGGTTCTTGCTGCTGGTCCTAAAAGTTACCCCCCTTGTTCTCTCTCTTTCTCAGTCCTTGAATTCTGCTCTTCATCCTCATTCTTCTCATCCTACCACCTTTCCTTTAGTTTCTGCTTTATGTTTCCCTCTTCCCCCCCAGTTTCTTCCCAGTCTCTGATAGTAATGCTGTCTCCCACCTTTCCTGCAACACATTTCCCTTCACTTTCTCTTAATAAAGATAGTGATGCAGAATGATAAAATGACAATAAAAAATAAGTATACTGTATGTAACTTTAATAACTACCTATAAGAATATTTTCTTTCAACATCATCCCATTTCTCTTCAGTCTCCTCAGTTACCTTTAGCTCCTCTTCATCCTATGTTCTGGCTCTTTACCCCAGCAAATCTCTAACCCTCTATACCATGTATTTATTCTCCCCAACATGCTTATTTGTTCTTCTAGTCTCTTTCCACAAAATCTTAATCTCTTCTGTCTCTTCTGACCCTTTTCCAGTCCACCTTTTCACCTCTTTCCTTTCATGTATCTCTTCACACTTTAGCTTTCTTCTGGTTTTTATGTCTCCATGCACATCATAAATGCTTCTTCCAAAACTTGTCACAATCTGCTGTTGCCATTCTCCCATGCTGTATACTGCTTGGAAAAAAAGCATGAAAATTATAAATGAGTAACTTGATTCTCATTCACCTTTCTCAAGGGAGGGAAGAGAGAGTGGAAAGACGCCATTGTTCCTGTTATGTTCTCTGCCATGGAACTTCATTTGTCTGGATTGGTCATTGTCTTTCCTAAAAAAACTACTTCAAGATTCCAAAAATTTGTTCAGTTACAGCAACAGTGAGACAGATACTGCTCTTGGCAATCTGTGTAAGACAGTTGTAAAAGTGTCATTGAACGTGCCATCATGCTTACCAAACCCTTTCCAGCAAGGACACGCCACTGGAGCCCATCTGTTGTTCATATCAGTGAGAAATACAGCACCAAGAGGAGAAGCACAGCCTAGCAAGAAGAGTATTTCTCCTCAAATACTAAGATTTTTAAAAAAGGAATGTTTTTCATTTCTTTGAATTTGGTTTTGCCAACACTCTAAAGACTTCCAAACAACCTGATGGTTAGACCAAGTTGATCCTGGCTCTTTAGCACAATTCGACTAGAAATATGAAATTCAACTTCAAAAAATATGGAAAAAATGTTGGCCTGATACTTTCAGTCAAATTTTCTCTTTTTAGAACACAGAGCAAATTAAAAAACCCACCAACAGGGCATGGTTTTCTGAAAGGAAAACCTGATCAGCATTGGTCACAGGAAGACAATCATTAAACCCAAATTTTAATTAGCCACAAAGGGGTGACAGGTTTCCATTTAGTACACCTTGAAAATATGATTATTTAAAAAGCAAAATGAGAAAAAAATGTTTTCAATTATCAGACATCCGTGGCTTTTTTTATTATGTGGTTTTATTTTGCATGAGTGTTATCGTTGCAGATAAGCAAAATACATTTCTGAGGAAAGGTGGCACTAAGAAAGGGAAGTTACCTTGTTCACTGCTATGGAGGTAGATGTAACCTCCAAACTGAGACACCAAATAGCATTTTTTGTGGTTCTAAAGTGAATGTATAGTCAGCAATTGAAAATGTTGCTAAAAAAGGACCAAAAAACCCCTCAAACCAACCAAACAAAACCACAAACAAACAGAAGAAAAGGATATAGAACACCTTGCAATATGAGAGGGGTGAAGGGTGGGAGTCTGCCAAATGAAATGGAAGAATTTATTATTCCTTTGTGAGTTGTTGTGTTATGCTTTGATAAAGACTTCAGGGAATTGCTTTTTCATAATTTGCTATATGGGATATAATTAATGCTAAGCTACAGTTTTATCATTAGGCTACAGAAATAAAGGCATGTGCTCTTTATTTTACATTAACAGTTGATGCTTTAAGTAATTTTTGAAAAGTGGATGTGAACCTGATAGTGAGCTTTGAGAATACTAACCCTTTGCCCTGGACATGCTCAGTCCACACCTGGTTGCAGATAAATGGTGTTTTAATACATGGTTAATATGATAAAGGTTTTATAAATATTTTCCAGGTGGTTGGATAATTCAGCAGTGTTCCACTAAATATTGGTGTGAAAACATTTTCTTCACTAAGATAAACGAAAAATACAACAACAACCTTGACAATTATATTCACTAAATGCATTATCTGTATGAATCCATGATACTTGGGATGTAATATAGGAAAAGTGTGTTGTCTCACTGACTTTATAACACTGACTTTATAAATAAACGTGCTAAGCAAAAACGTGGAAATATAAATATTTACTATGCTTTACTCTCTATATAAATTAGTTCCTGGCTTCCCCACCCCTTTTTGCACTTAGTGGATATGTAGTTTGTTATATTGAATGAAAGCACAGGTATGCACTGCTTTATGCTAGGAACTACGAATAGTGTGTACCTAATACATCATATTGAATGAAAGACTTCATAAATCAGTTATACAAGGGATCATACAATGCTTTTAGTGAATTTCCAAAGAGTCATAAAAACTATAAATCAATGGGGTTTTTATTAATCAGCTCACAATATCAGCTTTTGGCAATAGTTATCTGTAGTGTCCTTCTTACTAGGTGCACACTAAGAAGATGGCTCTCGTTTGGAGCACAGACCCTTAAGTAAGAAAATGGGGACAAAACTTGCTACACCATCTTACATATCCACAGCTCCCAATGTCTGATGCAATGGGGCAGATCTTTAAGGCTTTCAACAATCTGACCTGCAATCTAGAATTTACAGAGGAAATAATGCAAGTTTTGAATGGCGAAGAAAAAGAGCAGGCAAACCCTAATTCTGCAAAAGTTTACAGAGTGCTAAACATAAACTGAATTAAACTCACAGTCAAATCTTTCTATCATCTCATCCTGTTCCTTAGATGAACTGAGCAATGGAGTGAATAGCACAGCTCCCTTTTCTAGATCTAACACTATGTGGATATAAGGAAGCAGAATCACAGATTTGCCTGTGTCTTGAAGGCTACATACCTTATTTAGCAAGGGACCACTGCAGATTAATTTTTCCAAAGAAAATGCTGTTGAAGAGTGAAATCCCATGCACATCGTAAAAGACATCTGACATCAATATTTAATTTTATTAGTTATACTACAGGTACTCTAGGGAACCTGATGGAAAGCCTTCTTAGTATCGATTAGAATTCAGCAATCCCACTGCACACTGTTCAAAAAATTATTCAATTACAATTAATTTTTCAATTCAGAATAATCTAAAATTTATTACGAAAAGTTAATAAAAGTAGATAAATTCAGATCACACTGGGATTTATTATTTTAAGATGAAAATACTAACTAGAAATCACTGGGTTTTTTTATTTGCATAATCAATGCTTTTAATTCATTCTATTTGCCTGTACAAGATTACAGTACTGGTGTGTGTTTAGCATTTTGTGAAAACTTCAGATTTAACTTTTTCATGTGAAAGATGACTATTAGTATCCTTTACTTTCTCAGTTTCTGACAAAAGAGATTTAAATGCAGCAGTAATGAACCAATTGTTAATCAAAATGCAATGAATACATTAGACTCGATATACCTAACTTTGAAAAAAAAATCATTTTATCAGTTTTGTCATGTCAGAAGCCTCTAGACATCTATCTTCTCTGTGGCATGAATAGGATTCCTTTGGGCTATCCTCGACTTATAAATGTTATTTCTGTAATTATTTTCAATGCACTCTGGTTCCAATAAGCAATCACCAAGAACAAAAGTGTCTGTGGAGAGATTAGGATTCAAAGCAGATAATAATGTTTATTTTAAAAGTCTCATGAAAATAAAAGTAAAACAGATTACTTTTAGGAGAATTATGTTAAAGCTCAGTTAGCTGGATTTAACCTATTTATATGAAAATATTTGATTCTTTCTTACAACATGCAATGCTGGAGTGGCAGACTTTGAGCATTGTCACTGGCTCTAAGGTATTGAGCACGGGAAAAAGTTGTTTGCCTTTTCTTACAGAAAACATAGAGAAACGTATTATTTCTATAGCTGGCAGTGGAAAGCTCTCTCAAGATTTACTCCTCCCACATGTTTTGGGTGGCTCAGACAACAGATCAAGTGAGAAATCACACCAAGTAAAAAACTGAAAAGAAGCAGAATAGTTTTGCAGACTTCCTAATAGGAAAGCTAGGAGGAGTTAAGAGGCTCCTACTGGACACCTCTAATTTTAAATTTCTTGTTATGAATCATGAAGTACTACATTGAAGATACACACATCCACCCATACCAACATCAGCATTTAATTTGAGAATTAAGGTAATTGAGATTTCTCCCTGTGGATCCTCCCCTGTCCCACTGCTCTGCTCTCCTGGAAGGGAGAGGAACTGTCCTTGGAACACAGAAAAGAATAAAGTGAAAATTTTGTGCTGCCAAAGTAGCTGGTCCAAGACAAATGACAGAACATAAAATTAAGACTATGCAAAGCCTGTACAACTTAGTCCAGGCCATGAAGGCAGGCTGCATGCTAACTTGCAGTACATGACCAAGATACTTGGAAAATTTGGATTCCCATAGTTGGTAACTCTCCTTATATAGGCAGCTCTGTTATTTCTCTTTTCTTTCTTTTCAAAAGTGCTGAGTTATATACTGCAAGAATTGGAAGCAAGAGAGTGAAGGATGAGCCATTTTCAAGGAAGTGGTCACTTACAGATGGCAGATTTAATAGCAGTAGCTAAACAAATAATTACTTTTGTAATATTTGCAGCAGGTGATGAAGAACCATTGGCCATCTGCATATTCTGTTGCAGCAGTTTGAAATTTCAAGCTTATACTTTGTGTGCATCATTTTCAGATAACTTTTAATTCAAAACAAAAAATTTTGGTGACAATGTCCTAGGGAACAAAATATCAACTAAAAACTGTGTTTTCCAAATGCTTTAAACTAACTTGGTTAAGATCCAGTCTAAATTAGATAAAATTATTACCAGATAATGTGAAGAATTCTACTGTTGTTTTAAGGATATCCTCTAAAGACTCAATAATTAATTGGCAGCTGAAAAGAAAATGAGCGAATGTAGACGGGAAATTGATTCACTTTTAAAACAGGGGCAGCAAATTGTTAGGAGGGCGCTTACGGGGAGGGGAAGATGTTTGAGGTTGACTGTTTTTTGGGGGTTTTTTTGATTTACATAAAGTGTGGAAAGTTTTTCAAGGCAACGTTTTGGATGAAGAATTTGCATAAGCCTGCTAAGCAAGTAAAGCCCTGGCATGCAGGTAAGAGCCTGACCGAATGTTTGAAAAGGCAGCCTTGCATATCTGGGTATAAAATAGCGCAGACAAAAGCGCAAATCAAACAGCGCAGCGGGGCAGGGATCTCAGAGTGCCATTCTTGCTGTGCACTGGACAGGGACTTCTCATTTCACACATCATCATTCACAGTTTGCTGCAGCCACTCCACACAGTCAGAACATGTCAACAACACGCAAAATGAAATATTTCAGCATGGTTTTCCTTCGGAAAATGAGGGATGTGGGATTTTGATTTCAGTAGCCTTAAGCTACCGTGGGAAGAATTGGGAAAAGAAGGAGTTGTGTTTTCTGGCTTGGCACTGACCAACCATACAAGAAGCACGTTCTAAACCCAGCTGTCAACCAGGAGAGAAATAGGTATTTAAGGGTAGAAACAACACACGTAATTAGACAGAAAGATGAAAGTTACTGGCCAGCCTTACTCTTCTTCTGATATCCACTAATACACTGGGTTAAAAAAAATATATATACTGTCCCATAATAAAAAACTATTTCTGAGCTGACAGCAATAAGCAGATTACATTTTGCCATTTTCACCCAGAACAATACAAGTGTTGTTTAGATGAAGGAAAAAGATAATTGTGTAAAAGGAATGGTAAAACTAACCTCTGGTCAGAGAAAAAACAGGCTGTGTATTCTGAGCCTGAATTTTCGTTCTCCTCACCCCAATCCATCTCATTCAGTACCTGGTGTTTTTAAGAGTCAGAGTTGTTGCTGTAACACATGGAAGAACGACTCCAAATTTTTTGCAGTATTAGCAGCCAGCCAAAGGCAAAGGACATTACACTATTTTCATGAAAAACAGGCAGAAGCACAGGCTTCTGACAGAGCCCATATTTGAACCGGTGTTTCAATTTTAACATGATTTTTAGAGAACCATCCATATTGGTTGTGGCTGTAGCTGACTGCAGTACCTTAAGGCTCTTTATTTCTTCTTAAGTCAGCTTTTGGAAGATAGATATGAAACACTGATATCAAAAGCAAAAGCAACTTAACATGCGCCATGACCATAAAAACGCACATTTGTTCCATTGCCTGGCAGAAGATTATAGTAGCCTAAAAAAACCCCAAAGCTCAAATCCAGAGAAGATTCTGGAATTTAATTTTTTGTTTGTTTTAATTTACATTACAAAAAATTCCAGAAATGTTAAGAACAATAAAAGAAACCACAATGTGTCAACTTCTAATTTGATTTAAAACTGAAGCATCTGGAACCTTATTGTAAGAATAAGGGGAGATCCAGACAGTGGATGGCACTTTCTACAGAGTAAATCATGCTGTGCTTGATTTTTAGGTGATTATCAATGACAGTTGAAAGAATACTGTTCTTAACCACAATGTGAATCTCCTCAGATATATTTCCCATGTCACTTAATATCTAGCATCCAAACTTTTCAATCACCTAATCAACAGTAATTAATACTAAAATGGCTATTAAAGAGGTCTTTTAGCATTTTGATGCACAATTACCTTCTGAATTGTTTAAAATTGAAATTATTTTGTGGAAAACTATGGTCAATGTTCAGTTCTGAATAGTATTCATACACTGGATTTTTCTCCCATGTCGGAGAGGTCTTTCAAAGCATTTCAAATATTAGGAATTAATTTTCACTCCTGTGGGTAAACAGTAAAAAAGCTCATACACAGTGAGCTTGTTCTAATTTAGGCACAGAGTCACAGCAAATTTAAACTCAGGCACTGCTTACTCTTGTTGCCATGTTCTAGACAATAATCTAATTTCCCATCTGCTTAGTATGAGGAATGCCAATGAAACTGATAACTCATTTAGGACTAGAATGATTTTAAATTGCATATTTAGTGGACATCTCCTAGGATTAATCCAAAACAGAAATCTAAAAAGTAATGTCTCTTTACCTTGTTAAAACCCCAGATCTCTACCCCCTATCCTACAGTTACTGCTTATGCATGAGTCTGGTATGTACTTATTTATTTACCAATATTATTCAGCATAGGCTGTCCACATGAATGTGAAAAGCAATTCTGTGACTGGATCATCAAGAAGGAACCTCTGGCCAATTCACACTTCAGTGCATGACTTATACCAGAGAGGTATAACTTGATATAACTCAATAATTAATTGCTATGGTATTATCTCCTCCTCTCTTGATTTATTCTTTTTCTCTTTATAAAATACAGCATAAAGTGCAACGAAACAGAACACAATTCAATGGTCCCTGGAATAATACTTCCTAATCCTGAAGTACCTCGGTGCTACCACATTGTTTGGTTAAAAACTTAGTAATTTGACAGGACTGGTAAGGTTAACACTTGGTTTATGGCATTGGCAATAAAAGCTTAAATGCAGCATGACCTACTGCTATCAAGGAAAACTTTTTTCAGAATTATATATGTGTGGCATGCTTCCTTTGGCCATTATTAAAAAATAAAAAGTTGTTTTTATACAAAATTTAACTACCCATGTGCTTCCTGGAATATAAAAATGTTTGACAGTAAACATGAGATTCCCCTCCGTGTGTCTCCAACCCAAAATTTCCTTAAATCTGAGAAACAATGAAATACTTGCAATGCAAGTCCTGTAGCATGTGCTTCTTGCTTCTTCCCCAAACAAATCCCATGCAATTTCTCAGAAAGTACATTACTCCGTTATTCCGATAGATTTTAATTTGCATGTACTTCCACAGATTAATTGCAAAAATGCATGAGAGGTCACTTTATGTGCTGTATAATTTGAGATGATTCCCTGTAGAGCCCTGTTTAGTGCAGCCCTGGAAGGCTTTCCATGCATTTAAGACCATAAGCAAGGGAGGGCACGGGCTGCAGAGCTGATACCAAGGAATCTTCCTCCTGCTTCCACTTCCATGGGCCAGTTATACAAGAGTACCACTCACCGAGAGGGCAGCATGTCACATATGAGTATATTCTGAAGTCAAGGGATAGAAGGATTCATATAGTAAATTCATTGTTACAGTCCTTGGTTTTCCTCTAGCAAGCTCAGGGTTCCTTTTACACTGCCCTCCCTCCAAAGAAAGGCAGTGCACGTAAAAGCATTGCTGGGTGGATTTGAAAAGCACTTTCACACTCTCTTCAGCGAACTGAGAGTTAACCCAGTTTGAGAGGGAAGGGGGAATTTTTACATTATTTACCAGATTATGAATTTTAAGAATAGTGTAAGTGAATAAACCGGAATATTCAATATTAATTTTATTTTATTTTATTCCTTACAAGAAGACAGTGTTAAAGCTTGAATTTTTAAAGAAACTATTGCTTGCCACACTAACAGCTGCCAAAGGTTAACAGTACTGTCTGCTCCTTAAAACACCTTGGAGATGTCAGAAAAACTGAAGCCCTTGGAGATTTCAGATGCTTCCACTTGAAAGTCTATCCAAATAGTGATTAATTACCGGTTATTTCAACAGTGGAAAGAAATCTGCCTGTCACTTAATAAATGCCTGTTACTGAAATACATGTATTAGCAGTAATATTCTGAGCTTGTAATTCATTTGTACCACGTTCACTTTATCATTATAATTACCAGGGAAAATATTTTTCATTAAATTATCAACTTTGTCTCAGTAGAAACCCACACTGTATTCATGGCATGTCAAATATTTTCATTTCTTTCTATTATTTTCCATTGGGTAGAACAATTCAGTGTTAAATCTGTTCGTGCTGTTTCCAGATTGTAGGAACTCGTTCTCGACTGTTGAGCTTGGTGAGGTTTTTTTAATTTTATTTTAAGAAAAATAGAGAGAATTCCCTTCTCAGCAGCCCTAGGTTGATACAATGCTGCCATCACATGGCACACATTTGGGACAGCACATGGGAAAGGGGGAGGTTTCCATCCTAAGCTACATTCCAACCAAATACTCGCTTGTACAGACGCTGGCTACGCACACAGATACTTGGCAGGTGGATACCCTTGATGATTATTATAAATCTAGTAAGACCCAGTGTTTTCCTATGTCAACCTCTGATACGTGGGAATGCTGGATTTCATAACTTATAAATTTGGAACGATTTCTGTCTCTTACAACTGCTAAAGGGAACTTGCTAATGTTACGGAATACACATCCCAGCTACAGAAAATGGAACACAGAGGAAAAAGAAATTCGATAAAAACAAACAAGCAAATCAAAGAATGAAGTTGTTTTGGTTTTTTTTTAACTTTTATTCTGTAACTTCATGCTGACAAGAGAGGTAGGGTTAATGAAGTCAGAGGGTCACAGACATGGTAACAGGCACACCTAAACACTTACAGGATTATACCTAGCATGAATATTTTCAAATATATCTTATTTTAAAAGAACACCTCAGTTATTTGCCTCAGCATGACCACCCATGCGTTACTTTAGGTTGCATGTCAGATTTTCTTTATTCATCCCAAAAATAAGGGATAGATTGAATCAAACTAACCAAAACTTTGCAAACCAATACTAGGTACTGTAAACCTTAATAATCTTGAAATGACAGGGAGGTTCCAGCCATAAGAAACTAGCAGTGTACCTATTTGAAACCTTGATCCCCAAATCCCTCTAAAACCATTCACAAGACCGCAGGCAACTACATGAGGATGAGAGAAATCATGCAACAAAATATTTTTCCAGAAGGAAAAATGAAGAGTAAAGAAAATGTAGACAATCAACTCAGGTACCAGAAGTAAGTATTTAATCAAATGGATCACATCCCCTATCTTTACAATAAATTAATTACAAAGCACATAAGGAGATGCTGAAATGTCCCCAGTTTGTGCTTCATATCTGATACTTTCCTTGCTAAGATAGTTACCGCAAAAGTCTTTGCGCCCTTCTAAGAACACAAGTGAGGAAACACTGATGCATATAGGAAAAGTTGGCGTTTGATAATGGATAAGTAAATCTGATACATGCATTTCTAAGTGTGCTTTACAGAGTGGTATTTTCTCAGTTACTCTGGGAAAATTGGCTGCTGTAAGCCAGCACAGAAACAGAAAGTTTAAGTATTTTTATTTTTAAAATAAAATATCATTGTTTCTATGAGAAAAGTTCTCAAAATATTTTCTTCTTTTTGTGCATGTTTTTGTGGTTTCTTCAGAAAGAACTGTAGTATTACCACAATAATGTCACTTTTCAACTCTTCAGCAAGATATATATGACCGTGTGTTCCAAAATTCACCAATAATTTTATCTTTCCAGGACATACAGCTCCTATTTGAAATTATACAACAGTTAAAGACTTGGTTGAAAGCGACATTTTTCCCCTGTGACCATTGTTGCAGCAAAGCATAGTAATGCCAAGATGTTTCAAACAGTTGTTTGTTATTTTGAAGTTGAAAGAAATATAATCAATTGGCTACTCAGTTATTTTGGAGACAGCAATTAAGCTGCAATAGGTATATCTGGGGAGGGAAAAGGGAGTTCTGTACCAAAATCAAATGGTTTGTACTTTAGCAATGTGCTACCATTTGCTCTCGGTATCAACAACGTTAACTTTCACACACATCACTCTGTCTACGAGTTAATGGAAAATGAAAATTGCCTAGCACACCTATTGGAAAGTGCGGCCACAAACTCTGTAATTGAAGGTCAAGCCACAAAGCTAACAAAAATTTCACTCTCCTTTTCTAATCTGTCCCAAGAGTTTCATCATGTTTTCAGAAACATGTGAGTGGTCCTAAGCCACACCCAGCAGTGACCAGATCAGGAAGACATTTTCTGATATTATGAGTTGCTTTGTACATCATTGTACTTGGGCAGTTTCCAAGTTTTTCACAGGTGATTGTGAAGACAGGGGAGAAATGCTACTGAATGACTGCTGTGTCTACTTTCTTCAGATTTTCTAATTTTTCCTTAAAATGCTCTGAGGTTTCACAGTCTTAATGGTTTATAATCTGTGCTTACAAAGCACTATAACGTATTTGTAAAGCTTGCACTACAATAAAGTACTCTTTTTCCCTACTGTAAACGTAAGCTATAAAAAGGTACCACAAAGAAGCAGAAAAAATCATCATGGATTTCATTACTGTTAAACACATAGCTGAGTAGAAAGTAGATACTAAGGTTGTGTGAGAACTTGTTCCAGGGCTCATGAAAAAGGAAGGGACCTGTTATTCCCAGTTCATTCCCTCCATTTTTTTAAAATTGGATAACTTATTATGTCTATTCCTACCTCAAACAGAGCAGTGAAAATAACATTTTCTTATGTAAACAGACTGGACGATTACAGGAATCTGGCTAAACATTGATTTTGTGAAGGCAGAAGTTCAAGACAGTTGTTTGAATTGTATTTTATAGCGACTTACATATTGATTTCAAAAAGTGCAAGTGTAATGGTGTGCATTAAAATATGCTTCATACTATAATTATTATGACCAGAACTGGATTACATTTCTGAGGGCAGGTGAAACACATCTTCGAGAGGAAAAATGGATTATATTATTCCCTAAAACACTCCTTCAACAAGTATTACCCTGTATTTTCTTTTCTAAAACAAATATTACCTATACTAAAAATATCAGTAAATCTAAAGATCATCACATACAGCATATTTTAGGTAATTAGGTGGCCCCCAGAATCCAGACACATTCATATTTTCCCCATAATCTGGTGCTTTATCTTTGGGTCATGTGGACCTCTATACCAAGTATCCTATACTGGGGCTCTGGCCTTGTGTGGGGAGAAAGAGGATAAATAGTCTGCCTCAGTCTTTCAGTGACTGTTCTACTTTTATCAGATAAGCTCAGCTAGCAGGTGCATTGATAAGTGGCCTGAGCCAAGTTCCATTCCTGCCTTCCTACTGTGAGGGTAGATAATAGATCCATTTTATTGTACTTATCCTGCACAGCCTAGCTTTAATTGGCCAAAAGAAGTATAGAGGATCTTATTCTTCCTCCTCTTCCCTCTCTCTCTCTCTCTTTGATCTGATTCTGTCTTGTCTTCAAAAAGTCACCTAAGTCCTCAGCTTCCTGTAATAACAGCTATTATCATAAATACAATGTTTTAATTCACAAAATACGAGCTCACGATCAACATGATTTTAGTACATCTAAAGCAATGTAATTTTATCATGTGGGACAGTAAATCTGCTTGCATCTACTTGTAAATGAATTTTCCTGACTGGAAAACTGCACTTACATGAATGAACTCTTTTTGGAAAAAGAGTTGTGAAAACATCTTTAGTTTTTCTTTGGTTTTATAAGAACAAAAGGAAAAGTATAGGGAAAAATCATTCATGTAAATTTGCAGAACTATTGTAGCTACCCAACTTTATAAGGGTTGTAGTTAATGCAGTTTTCATGAAAGTTGTTCTCTTTACAGCACTACTTAGAAGAGCTGGGTTACTTACATCTACCTTACTTACATCTTTATTCTGTCTGATATTGGATTTTTGTAGATTTAGATCAAGCCATAACATTAAAACTGTTAAGCAATGTTTGGATAGGGTGTATGCATGTTTAATACATGCCCCCAGCAGGTTAATGGACTTTCCATGTTTAGATTCAGTAGCTTATAAAGACTTTTTTTTTTTATGTTTAAATACATAGTGTGGAATATGAAGAAACCTTCATCAGTCTTTATGTGTCTTTACCACTTCTACTTTTCCTCAAAGAACCACTTTAGAGGGATCAGGATACTTGTAGTATTTGAAGATGAAGGAAACTTCAGTATTCAAATTCTCCAGCTCTAGTTAGCACTGTAAGTACAGGTAACACCATTTTCATTTTGGTACCCCACGACATCCAGACTTAAATGATTGCTTTAAATAAAGAAACATCCAATAAAAGTCTATCAGTTCTGACTTGGACTATACCAGATTTTAAGTCTTTGTGCTCTGTCTCTGCTTTAACACAATGCACTGCAACAGGAGAAGAGACCACTTCCCTTTAACAATTTTAAGAAGCCTTTGAAATAATTGATGGAAAACAACAAAGTCTTGAGTTCTGTCTTGAACTGAAAGCTCTACATAGTGTTGAAGAGCTCTGTATAAAACCACTGTCGTCTGTACAGAATCAAAGCATGTTGCTTCTGTTCCTGGAAATATTCTGAATGTTAGGCCTGTGATGAAGGAAAAACTGAAAATAGAAAACTTAACAGAAGCCTTGCCATAGGCGTAATTGAGAGGAATTCAACTCAGGAAACTTTCCATATGTCCAAGCATTTTCAGGAAGGCACCACTAAGTAAATGCTGTGTTATTTTCACTCATGAGAATGTAGCTCTTGTTCTAGGACATATCTTTAATGTAAGAATCTTGTGGGAATATCATGTGCTTCCAGCTATTCCAGGCATTCAAAGTTTTAGGCATTTCTTTTCTGTTCTTGACTTCCAGACACTGTCCTACAGGAATCTGATGTGAAGACACTTGTAACATGCTCTCTCTGAGTTTATAAGGTATTTAGAAAAACAGTTTGAATTCTAGCAGTTTAAAAGCCTTGACTGCTACTATTAAGTACCACTCTGACTTAATCTGGTAACACTTTTTCAAAATAAGTATTTTAAGAAGGCTCTGTAATAGAGTACATTGTCCTAATTTAGGCAACAATGAGGCAGCCTTTTTAATTGAAAGTGATTACTGAACTTTCTAAACCTGTAGAATTTAGCAGGCTTAAGCTTCCAGCAAATACCAGTGTCTATTTTTACACCACAGCTTTCATTTAAAGAAAAGCAAATACATCAGCCTGCAGCTGCTGATGCTGCAAACACCCCCCAAAAAGGGCTTTCATTCCACTTACCATGCAGCAGGAATGTCTCCACACATCATTGCGTTTAGACTAAGATTCAGACTTTTTTATCTGGCCTGTTCCAACCAGAAAGAGAAAACTAAGATTTTTGGGTTTTTTTCTGTTTGGTGGTTTTTGGGTTTTTTAATTAGAGCATTATCTAGAGGTCAGCTATTTATCTCTGGATAAAGTATTGACACAAACTTATTCAGAGATCAATGATCAAACCAGACAAGAAGTGAGATTGAGAAGCAAGTTTTACCTAGCGTTTCATTTTACTGTCTGATTATGATCACTGCCTGTTTTTTCTCTAACTTTGATTAAACACTGCTTGTGTAAGGTAAAGGAACTTCACCTGTTTTTTAGGACAAGTTCTGGAAATTTGAAAATTATGTACAAACAAATTAGTGATGCTGTCATGCTCTCAGCTGGAGCTGACTTGTTGGGCTATGTATGAATGTACTGGAGCACACACAGAGAGCCCCAAGCACTGGTGTTTTGGTGGTTTGGACGAAGAGGTCGGGGGGAAACAGGTACATTGACATAAAAGGCAGCAGGATGAGAGCTTTTTGGTTCAAGTACTTCCTTATCCTGTCCATGTCCTTGTCTTTTTAAACCTGCTCCATATTGCCTTTTGTTAGCAAATTTACATCATCAGCCAGAGGAGCAGAGATGCTTTTCAGAGCTGGATCAGGCTGCTCAGTCTCCACCAGGTGTTTTAAATGGGATGGAGCTCTCAGTCCCCTTGGGCAAATCATCCTGGTGCATAGCCACTCCTAACACAGAGAAATTTGAGGTTAAATACAGAAGAAACTTCTCTAGCTGTAGCTTGTGTCTTCTGCCTGTCCCACCAAGGAGCATCTCAGGCTTCACCTTCTCTACAACTACCCAAAAGTTTGTAGAAATATCACTAATCTCTTCTTCTTGGCACCTTCACTCCAGCCTGGAGAAATTCCATCTCCCAGCACCTGCTTGTATTTTCTGTGTTCCAGCCCTCTGCAGTTTGTCAAAATCCCTCCTGCACGGGGCCTGGGGTTGGGGGGTGTCCCAAAAGCATGGACTATACTCCAAATGCACACCTCATGAGTTCTAAATTCATGGGAACCATCACTTTTCTCAACCTGTCAATCACTTGGGTCCATGTGGTTACCCAAATTATTTTCTAAAATGCTGATTTCCAGCTGGTCAGATGCAGTTTCTGGTGTTGCAAGAGACTATTCCACCCCAGATTCAAACTTCTGCCTTTCCAAGGTTGATGATATCTCGTTCTTCCAGATAATGGCAGATAATTTTATTCTAAAATTTTATTTGCTTCCATCCTCTGCTCCAAATTATAAATAAATAAACACAACTAAACAACCTTTTCATTCTGTCATTAATCATCTAGACTTTACTGTGAATTTGAATTGCTTGACAATACCAGCCATAGTAAATATCTGAAAAATCTCTGATTAGCAGAGATGTCATTCATATCAGCAGCATGTACAGATTTAAATGAAATTATAGAGCGTGAAACCAAAACAATGACCTCCTTAATACAGGTTGAATTCTATGATACTTTCATATTCAATTAGAAACTTCTTTACCTGAGAATTAATTTGGCTAGAACATGGATTTTATTCATGGCAGTGGCAGAAGCTGGACCATTCTACAATATTTTCTACTTTTTCCCTATGTACCTTTTGGCTTGATAATCTGTAAAGGGCTTCTTTACCCAAATAATAATGCCTCTAGCCATACTGACTGATACTTATGTATTTCACATTAAAAAGCTCCATAGTAAATGCAGATAACTCTCCTGCTCCACTTGTGATCCTCAAATGTATCTACAGAAATCATAGCAATGAGTAAACAAGAGAACCTCAGAAAACACCACTGTGCTCGGTGAGCACTGGGTAGATGCTGTGGACATTCTATTTTGCCTGACTAACTCCAGATTTCACGTATTGAAGAGTTCATCTTTTGCAGGCACAGCTACTCTTAAAAGGAACAGCTGACTCCTCAAGAAAACTGCAAGTCTTAAAAAAGATTATACAAAATTCTTTAAAATCTAACTCAAATTACTGAGACAGTTATTTCTTACAAAGCAGAAACTGAGAAGGCAGCCTTAAAATTGGCAAAAGGATATCCTGGAAACACATTTTTACTTGAGAAGTGGAAGCCTGTAAAGCAATATTCAGGACAGCACCTGTGATAAGCTGAGGAACAAACTATGTATGTTCAGAGCTGCATTATAGGAAGTTGTCTAACAAAAGTAGAAAACAGGTGAAAATAATCTAGTAATGGCAAGAATAAATTCTTATCAGAGAGTGCTGCAGAAGAATTGAAAAGAATTGTTTAGTGTCCCAGCTAAAGTCCAGTCAGACTGAAAAAAGACTTTTCCAAGGATAAAACTGGAATCAAAAAGTACAACAAAACCTAGCTTAGCTTTGCATAAGTCAGCAGCACCTGCTGGTGAAAATTGAACGCCAAGGGGGCAGTGAACACAACAGAGAAAATGCTGCAGGATAGTTGGCTTCTCCAAAGCCTAGCAAAAACTTACAAAGGAAAAGTTAACTGTTAGGAAAGAGAAAATGTGTACACCTTTATTGCTCTTGCCTTTCCCTTTGCACGCTATGTACCTTTGGGTGAATGAATAGATGATGGTTTGTTTTGAAGAAGCTGCTTTTGACTCGTTTGAACCAGCCTCTGTCACAAGTCCCTGAACTAAAAGGGCTTAGAGGTGAGCAACGGAGCTGAGCCTGTCCCCTAATGCTGCTTGGAAATCAAACCCCAGATGGGTATTAGGAGAGTGGCTCACAGGGATAGGTCCTCAAATTAGGATGAAAGGATGCCAAAGCACTGCACACCCCTCAGCTCCCCAGAGTGCCCTTGGACCCCACAAAGCTGTAGTTTTACCTTTAGGAATAAATATACACACCCTTGTGAAGAAGTTTTCACTCATTATCTGCAGAGGGCATTATCTACAGGGGTTAATGAGCAAAAGCAAATGGCATTTACCAGCCAAAATCCTGCTTCACCAGGAAAGCTGAGCTAGTCAGTGTCATGGGCATAGCATTGTTATTGAAAATACAAAATTCAAGCGGGATTGTAATCTGAGTTCCCACTTCTGGGTGCATTGCACAGTTTCCATAAAGCCCAGTACGTAAAACTAGTTGCTTCAGTAGTACTACAGAAACAACAGCCATAGGAAGCTGGTTTTGGCAAGGGATCCAGCTGTTGGGTTAAAAATAATCTCAATAAAAGATAAAGAAAAAGTAGCAGGTTCCAAAGGAAGAAATCTGATAAAATTAAAGTGTAATAGACACTTCAAACTGTGTGATCTGACCTAATAAGTTATTAATAGGGAACCATTACTCTTCATACATTTTTTATGAGGAAGGCATTGCCTTTTTGTCAAGATTAGTGGATTATAAAATATTTGTGCTACACAATATAAATGACCCTACCTATTAATAAGTCTCTGGAAAGATATGCTTAAATTGAATTACATTAAGAAGAAAAGTGCCAACAGAAAATTAGGCATAATTAATGAGAACACATAAATAAACCAGAGATAGAGGGAAAAGGACATTCTTTCCATTGATCATTTTAAGGATTAATTGCTGATATGCTCTAATGACATACCAACTATTACTGTTTTTATAAGGACCATTTCACAGAAGATGAAATCCATGTAACTATGAATATGTATTGCAATTTATTGCCAGAAGATAATTACACTGATCACATAACTCTAATTAGTCAGTACAGTATTGAAAGCTAAAAGATACAGCTTAAAATTTAATATACAATAAAAGCTCATTACACTCTTCCAATAAAATAGGTTGGGGTTTTTTTTGTTTTTTTTTTGTTTGTTTGTTTGTTTTTTGTTTTTTTTTCTTTTGCTGATATTTAAATTCTCAGCCTTTCCTGGATGTTTTCAGGACAAACAGCTCTGAAAGTGAGGACATGGGCAACATTGTGGTTATTTTCCAAACCCTTTCAGAACAGCAATACCTGGGAGATGCAGGAAATTATTTTTCACATCACATTCACATGAGGGACAAAGTGAATAGAGTTACACAGTGTATGAGCACTTTAGTCTTCTCTATTCGCCAGCATATATAAGGTTTCCTTGGATATCACAGCTCTGCCTCCAGGGTGTGCAGCCACATTCTGGTTTTCACAGACTCACAGAAACTTTTGAAGGCTTTCATTATTAATCAGGAATGTAAATATGGAGATTTATTGCTCAATCTTTTAAAAAATATCTTAGAAATTATAAATAGGATAATTATTTGCTCACAAAGTTCTCAAAATATTTTTTTTTTTTCCAAAAAGTAAAATAAGGCCTTTTTTCCTAGGTGGAAGAAAAGAAAGAGGACCCATTCATTAGAAATAATCCACCTGAAACAAAACACCTTACACTAATCCCCTAAAAACCTTATCTACTCCTTGACACTGTTGTAACAAACACTTCCAAAGTACTGTGCCAACATTGCTCATGTGTTCAGTGGATTTTAATTAGAGCTCTGAAAGCTTGGGAAAACTGTCCGAGCGAGCAAGCTGCTCTTTTCAAACAGCAGCACAACTGTCCTTTTACCCATGTCCCAATCAGAGCATATGTTTAATTAAAACCAGTGCAAATAATGGAGACAGAAGAGAAAAATTTCCTTCCCACAAATTAGTGAGGAGAATATCATTAAGAAGGTGCACAGCAAGCTGAAGAAAGCAACCCGTGTCGTTCTTTAGTTGTACTCTGACCTGGATGTCTATGGATAGGTCATGGGGAAGCATTGTTTGTGAATGGTATTAATGGCTTCATATACAAGATTCTTGAAATGCTTTAGAGAGAACAGAGGTATCTAAGGATGAATAGCAAAAGGAAAACTAGACCAAATAAGGACTCAGAGAGAGGTAGAGAGAGAGTTCTGAGTTGTTCTGCTGTTGCAGTAGTAATCACCTCAAATATTTGTCAGATAATATTTATTTTTCTAATTCACCTTGAGAGAATGCCTATCCATCTGTCACCTTTACGAAGGCAAACCAATTCCACAGTGCACCTCACCAAGGGGGTTAGAGGATATCTCCTACTCCTCCTACAGCATCAATCTCCCAGCCTAGTGAACACTCTCACTTTGTTTTGCTCTGGAATCCACCACAGACTGTGTGAGAATAAAACCCACAACAACAAGGGGAGGAGAGAAAGGGGCCAGTGGTAAGAAAATGCTGCAGCAGCCAAGAAGGAAAACTTTGGGCCAGTTATGTTGTGATCACTCCAGCCAGGAAATTCAAGCTCATTACAGAGAGACATAAGATGAAGAAGATCAACTGGACCACAGTACAGAACACACATCAGTGAGTAGAGAGAATATGAGGTAAGAATGAAGATTAAAAGCAAAGGAACGGCTGTGTGGTGTGCATGTGTAAGGAAAAATTAAGCACAAAACCAAGCAGGATGACAGTCACAAGAGTAAAAATAAAGCAGTCACATTCTACAGGTTATTCTGATGCCTAGTTATTGAAGCTAGTTTGAATATAAAAAATATCAATAAAAGATGGGACTTCCTCATGCAATCTTTCATCAGGACTTGAACCTGCACAAGAAAGCTGGCAATACTGAGCCTATGGTTTTTCTAAAAGTTACCAATGCTGAGCCTAAAACTGTTGTTTTGCTTTTGAAAGTAAAAATATAGAAAGGTTGGTATTTCAGGGATATCAACCACATTCATTTTTATATGTGATTATCCATATAATTATAAAAATAAGCACTACAGAGAAAAGAATAAATCAAAGAGATCAAAGTAAATGTAAAGAGACCTAGACAGTATGTGGAAATGCTCCTGGAAGATCTCTAATTAGCACTGCCAGACTGTTTGTCCTACTAAATCAGTATACAAACAAACTCTACCTAGGAGCTGGGGTCGGGAGGGTTATTCCTGAGCATTTCTGAATGCTCAAGATGTTTAACAAATACTGAATATCAGTGCTAAATATAAAATAATTTTGTGATTAGCTACTGTGCAAACAAAGAGAAAATTTAGGATCAATAATAATTTTTTTATATATATGCTCAAAAATGAGGATGAGGTCTCTCGTTGGGGCACAGAGTGAAATAAGGATAAAGGCTCAGGAGTTCTTACAATGTTATTTTTTTTAAAAATGGCAAGGTGCATCTGGACTTCTCTATTTTGGTAGTTGTAATTCTTTGATCTTTCAGCTACATTTAGCAGATTGAAAAGACAGTAAAATGGAATTTCAGAGGTGATATTGATGCTCAATAGCAGTCATTAGAAAGTACAACTGTTCAGTGTGAGCACAGGGTAGAAGTCTCTCCTGGCCTTAAGGAGTAGCATATTATAATAAAGATTTTCTACACAATTTACGGATTTCTCTGTCCTACAGGGCCCACTGTAACCTTTTGTAATTACAAAAAAAAAAGAGGGAGGAGGGGTTGTTTTAAATCTTGAGAGGAAAGCTGCCACCTGCAGTTTGTATACCTATGAGACAGTAACAACCTGCATAGGAAGCAAATGTTTCATCATCAAGCCATTGCTAATATTAGTAGGTGAAAGACTGTTGAAGTGCCTGGAGAGTTCAAAGCCATGTTTTCAAGAGCTGTGTTTATTGAGCTGCAGAAGCTTTACATGTTGTCTCTGGATGAGGTTTTAAGCCCAGCTGGAGATGAAACACAGGCAGACACTTACACAACCCCCCCATTTATCTGCCACCCCACTGGAATGGGGAGGGGAATTGAAGAAAAATTTATATGTTGATATAGGCACAGTTTAATAACTGAAAATAAAGTTCAATACAATGAAAATGGTAAATAATAATAATGATGATTAAAAAAAGGAAGAAAAACCAAAACAAGTGATGCACAATGCAATTGCTCACCACTCAGTCACCAGTGCCAGACCCCCCTTCCCAAATCCAGATCGTCAACCCTTCTGGTAGCTCTCCCAGTTTATACACCAGGCATGATGTTCCATGGTGTGCAATGTCCATTTGGCCAATTCAGGTCACATGTCCCAGCTATGCTCCCACACAGTCTGGTTTCTTTCCATACCTCCTCACTGGCAGAGCATGAGATGAGGGAAACAAAGGGCCCTTGATTTAGAATAAACACAACTTAGCAAAAAAACAAAATGTCAGTGTGTTATTAACACCTTTGTCATTCCAAATCCAAAACACAGCACTGTAACAGCTCCTGAGAAGACATTAACTCCACCCTAGCTGAAGTCAGGACATCAGGAATAAAAAACTATTTGCTAAGCATTTTCTGAAAATTAGTTGCAAATGTTTTCAGTTGTTTTTCAGGTTTCTCATGGGAGCAGGATGGCTGCCAGGAGGTGGTAGGTACCACACATACACCTGGAGGCAGCTATAAAAGAAAACGCAAAAAACCTATTCACATCCCTAAGAGAGATTACTCTTAATGCCAACTGCACTTGAAGTCATAATCATCTATAAATGTAATTTAGCATGTACAAAACATATTACTGTTTTCTCAGCTTACAGCCTTATAGATACTACTTTACTCTTCACCTTACTCTCTTAGATTTCAATACTCATCAAACTGAAGGATTTCACCCCCTCCCTAATACTGAATCCAAGGTATTTATTTGTCTTTTGCTCTCCAGAGCCTAGGACAAATTAAAGAAACATGAAGCTCTGATATGCTTCAAGGACTGCTTATACCTAAAGCAGTGCTGTTCCTAGAATACCCACTTTAAGAGACTGTGTTGCTGAATTGTGATTTGCATATGAATGCAGCTACAATTTGAAGGGGAAGTTACTAACTGGGAACAGAGGTGCAGAAGTGGTAATCAGTAATGACACTGCCTCCATTTAACTTTCCTTAGTACAAAAAAGTTGTGGTATTTAAAATGAGCAGAACTCAGATTACGTTTCTGTACTCTCACAGGTTGACCCTGAATTTGGGTGTGGTAGAAGAGTTTCCAAAAGTTTGAGTATTTTCAACTCTGAGTCTTGAGTTGTCCCTGGATTTAAGATGAAATTACTGCTGACTATTTTTCAGATCTATATTGCTTTAAAGTTGTGTTTCAAACACAAATAAGAAGCTGTGTCTTAAAAAATCCTATGAGAATTTGCAGACAAAACACATTTTATAAGAAGCATAAGATATCCAGTGTGACAATATTCAACAGGCTGTTTTGGCTCTCTAATTTGTGAAAGGCACTGTTCCTTGCAACTCTCACGCTGAATGACGAAGTTTTGAGATAGAGCTAAATAATGTTCTCTTCTATCCCTACTCATTCAAAAATAATTACCAGTGTAATAATTACCAGTGTTAGGAGATTGGGTTGTTTATCATAGAGACTTTTTAAACCCACCTCATTATCCTCTCGTGTTGTTCTACAACTCCCAAGTCCTGAATTGCATTACTGCTCACTGATCATAAATCCTAGTGTCTGTCACAAGCAGCTCTGTTGAAGAAAAGGAGACACAAAAAGATTAAGAAAGACAGAAAGGAGCTACAGATAGAAAACTTAATGTTGAAAATGACCAGCAAACTATTACCTGATTTACCTGATCTGGTGGCACCATCTGCATATCTAGCAGGATAGTGGAATATCATTAAACCAGTCATTTCCAATACCATTAACAAGCGATACTACTGACAATTTCAAACACGATAAGTGCCCATTGGATATCAATCCTAACTAATTCCCACTTTGAATGGGTTAATCCTGTATACACCTTGCTTTTGCTGACTCCTTTCAGTTGATTTGGTTACATACAAAAGTTCCTCACTTATGTAATGGGGTTTCGGATATTTCTTAAAACTTAAAAGCGTCTGCCAATAATTCTACATTTTTCTGCACATCTCACTCCTACCAAGGGCTGCAAGCCCCAGAGCTGCAAGTGCTGTCATCCAGAAGAAACAGCATAAGGAAGGAGGATTATTCTAGAATACATTGTCTTCCTAAACCACATGATGTATTCAGAGAATTAAATTTTCAACAAGTCATTTACTGATAGCCACTCTGCCACCAGCTTAAGTTTCTTGTGGTTCCACAGGCATTTATAGGACAGGCCTTTGTTATGGAAATATGCTATTTGGAAGTATTTCTGCTTGTCTTTCTCTGCCAAAGTTTGTTCTCACCAAACAAGGTCAGAGTTAACAAAACACACACACACACACACCCACACACACACACACCCCAAATCCATTTAATAACTTTGCCTTTTAGTTTTCATATCAATTATGAAATGGCAACAACCTTCATCACAGGGGATAGGTGATTAACCGAAGTGCATTCACTATTGATGGGCTACAAGTGTAAATGAAACTGCAGTAGCTCAGTGCTGCGGGATTTTAGAGCACATTTCTCACTGCCCAGCTTTTTTAGATCGTTATCATTTCTCTGAAGTGAATACTCTTTGGTGGAACATTTCTTGCAATGGAATTTATTTACCATGCATGTCTAACAAGGTGGTATAAGTTCCACCAGGAGGTAATATCATTAGCATTCTCCTTTCCGGAGATATCAGGTTTTCCTTTTCCTTTCTTCTTCTTTTTCTTTTTTTTTTTCCTCTCTTCTTGTGGAGGGCAGGAGGAATTGCAGATAGTCACTAAAAGAACAGAGGTCCCAGCTAATTCCAGGCTTTAGACCACTGCAGTTTTAGCTCAAACTATGTACTTGCTCAGACATAGCTAAAATACTTCTCGTCTTTTCTCAGCTTTATTCTAGTACAAATCACGTATTTTCATCTAGGCCCTTCTTTCAGCAGTAACTGTGTATTTAATACCAATAAGTAGCAAATACATATATATGCATTCACACTTTTTAAAATCTTCCATAATCTTCAGGCTTTCTGTCTCAAAGAAGGTTAATTGCTACTTTGTGAAACTTGGTGCAGAGTCTCAGAGTTCTAGTAATATGAACTAAGGCAATGATCTTTTGTGTTTCTTTTTCATCACTCTAAATTCTCTTACCATTTCTGAGACCCCAAACAAAAATAATGCCAAATCAACAGTACAGGCTCTACGACAGGAAGCATTTTACCTAGATCTTAAAGAGCTTTCATTTGCCTTATTAAACATGTTAAAGATCATCTTCTCACTCTGAATTCTATTATTTTCCTTTGCTCCTTCCAAGTGTCTTTCCAGCTTTCTGCTGCAGCTGCAGCTTAATGCAGGAGTTTGGGTCTCTTATAGAATATCTTTCATGTAATATTCAAGATTATTCAGGGAGTTGAAGTAGGATCTTTTTAGAAGCCTGCTCCAGACCTCAGTGTCAATGTTTTTCTTTTTACTTTTTATTTTCCATCCCTTTTTATTGGTTTGGTAACCTCAATAACCTGAGGAATCAGACAAGTCAGCAGGAGTTAAGAAATTTATGGAAACTACCAAGCAGAGTGGCACTGACATGTTGTAAAAGGAGACATTAGGGGAGGGATGAAAAGGAAAACATAAGGCGGCTTCATTTGGAATACAGGATGTAATTAAAAGCAAGCAGATTAAATCACCTCACACCACCAGCTGAGTGTAAGAATTTGCTAAGTATCAGTAATTGAAGTTACATAGCACTGAGACCCATGGAATAATCCTGAGGTTCATTAAATGAAGCATATCAGGTAGGGTTTGTCAGGGTGCTAAGGAATTGCTCTGTTGTATCCTTCTGGAGTTGGACAGAAATTTGCACTGTTTATTTCCGTGATCTCTAAGGCAAGTGAGGTGCTATTTTGCTCTGTGGAGAGGGGAAATTGAAAATACTACTTTCATACTAAAAGTGCTTCATGTAACCAAACTGGTACAGCACCATTCCAGTAACTGAGATTTGCATCAAAGGTTTTGTTGACTTCCCTATTCTCCTTGTCTCATCCTGTGACTGAACTGATGAACCATTTGTGATGAATATTAGTCACATTACTTAAGATGTCATTACAACTTGTTCAGATGACAATAAAAGAAGCAGAAGAGTGGAGAATAATGGAATGAGTCGACCCTGGAAAGGGTCTATGGGTAGCCTACAAGTCACAGGACGCTACTATCCAGAAGTGGACTAACAAGACATGCACGGATTTGGAGTCACTGAGTTCCTTGATCCCTTTCCTATTATCTCCAATGGTCCTTCTTTATGGCTGAAAAGTCTGCCAAGTGACAATTACATCCTGAATTGCTGCCTTGTGAAGTGAGAACTGAAGAGGCTTTATGCCACCTATAAAACAGGCCATGCAGTCTGCTTGGGGAAATGTCCCTTGCTTACACAAGGTCAGGTGCAAAAGGTGCCATTTGATCACCCTGGTCCTGCTGTGCAAGACATCCGCCAGCGAATGGAGAGGAAACTGTGCTGCAGTGCTGCCAATTATTAAGCACAAAGAGAGAGTCCACTTGGTTAGAAGTAAAACTCCTTCATTACACATAAACCATTCCACTTTACAGAGGGGTTATTTAGTTCCATCTTTCAACTCAATTTTTCTGATGGTACAATACAAATGAGAGCTCTGACTGCTCCATGACAGTTATGTTCTTTCCCAATCATCTCCCTGGCCTGACCTTGACCTATAGATAGACTTTAGCATTTAATGATAATGTGGTTTGTGGTAGCAGTAACCGCAAAACAGGATCTTCCCAGTGGCTTCAAGCCAGAGTGTTACTCAGTAGCTAATGGTTGGAATGGAATGATAACAGATATGGGTGAAAAAATCTGAGATTTTGCAGTTCTGTTAGTTTGAAATAAGTAGAAAAATCTACACCAGAAGTATCTTTAATCTTGTGAAGTGCTTTTGATTCTGCAAGGTGTTCCTTTGAGAAGTTACAACAAAGCATATTCAAATGTTTCATCCATGGGTCTCATCATTAATGTCTCCATTGTGTAAATATGGGAAAAAATTTACCTAGAAAACAGTCAGAAGTTCTAACTTCTTCCTAACACCATTTTATCACAAGAAACCCTTTATGCAAAGTGATGAGTCAAATTTTGCCTTAGGAACAATAATCTACTACAGTAAATTGGGTCATAAAAGCAAAAATTAAGAACAAACTTTGACCTGACTTCTCCATAAAACAGTCTATCTTCTAGAAAGCCAATAAACAAAACAGGTACTCAGTTATTATCAAAAGATACCCTTTGGTCCTCATATTAGCTTCCATAATTTTCCAGGTAGGAGATATCATAAGGTTCACCTACACTGCATCATTTCAACCACGCAAGCACTCATTGTTGGTACGGTGGTGCCACCTGACACTTCTGGTGAAAGAATGTAGCAATCCTATTTCCACAGTTAAATTTATGATCTGATAATATATTTTCATTATTACGTAGTAGTACTACATACAGATGATCCCAGTGTAAACCTCAGTCAGGCAAATTAAGTCCATCAGTGTTTTAATACACTAAAATCATTGTTGACAAAATATTAGGCTAATGTTTATAACAATTGTCTCCACTCTCATGTTCCTGGAAGTTTTACAGTTCTTAAAATTCTACTGCCTCTTGCAACAAAACATAAAATGCTCAGTCCAGCATATGATGGCATCTTCCTTTTACAGTAGGGCTGCCCGGTCTGAAGCTTCCCATTTTATGACTGCTGTACTAGTTCAAAACAAGATTAATTCCCCTTAGTGATATATAACTACACTAATTTTTAACTGTAAAATGTTTTGAATTTATTTGTTAAGTATTGACATAATGATGAAAAGTTAAATTACCTCCAGGACATGAAAAAAGACTTTGATTAAATATTTTTGAAGGATTTTAATATGCTATAAAAGTTGTTCTTAGGCATTTTCTTTACCCATTATGCAAATATGTCAACTCATTAATAATTCAAAATAGGCAATACATTAATAATTAGGATCCCCCATTACAAATCTGACCTTTAATTGAATTCTATAGAAAGAGACTGTGAAAAATGAGCCTCTTGATTTATGCTACGAATAAAGGTTAAAAAGCGTTTTCCTAGTAGATCTAATTTTTATCATTATTGCCTAAGCAGAAACATTGAGATAAGAATTTTTTTCCCAGTTCAAACTGGTTTTTTTGGAAAGGCTACTTCCAGGAAAAAAATATTAAAAGGTATTTATTTATACACAGTTTAGTAAGATGCGTCACTGGACAAGTGACATAGCAATCATAGGTACTTCAGCAGCTTGAAGTCAACTTTTTCCTTCATTTCTCTTTGCCAAATGACCCATGGGCTTCATGATTACATAATTCTTCACACTTAACTAAGTCCTCTTTCATAATTCTTCTTGTTAACTTCGTCATAATGTTTAAAGGTAAAAGCATTAACTGATTGTATAAAAGAATGATTACTTCCCGTCGTAGGAAAACTGACAATTAGACAGACTGTAGCAATGCTGCAAGGGCACTGCTGCTAGGATTTCCTTCCATTCTCAGTCCTTCCAAAAAATTCATGTCTGCAATGTAATGGCAGCAATGCAGACACATAATTTTCTCGTAAATTTTGAGCAAGAACATAATTGAGAATGATTAAGATACCTTTGAGGAAATGGAAGAGGGATGAGGAAAATGCCTAAGAACACATCAAAGAATGTCCCAATAGGATTAAAAGAACATTTTAGCTATTTAAGAGATAATATTAAGCTTGGAAAAAATATTTTATAAATCCTTGTTGCAGACAAAGTACATCAAGTCTAAATGCATATAGAGTTTTTGCCTGAAAGATGTCATATATTACAAGTTTGGACTCTTTATTTTATTTCAGAGAGATCTGAAGTCCAACAAACACTTGAATGTCCCAGCAGAAAAGATTTCAGATTGACTGGTAAATCAAGAGCACTGTTTGGTGCTGCAGTGCACAGCAGAATCAATTATTGCTATACAAGCTACTATATTATTACAATGCCCTTTAAAAAAATGCTAATTTTGAGAAATTATAAATGTATCAAACGAATAGACATAATAAATTTCAACAGTTAAAGCAGCATTGTCACAGACATGTGCTTTGAATATAATTAAAAGACTCTATATATAATTAAAAGACTCTATAAAAGACCCCTCTATTTCTAAAAGGGATAAGAATCACCAAACACCCTGTTAATTCCCACTGATGGTACACACAGCCAGAATTGGAAACCATTTAGCTTTTGGCTAACTCCAAACCCTTGTCAATACCCATTCCTGTAATACTAATTTTTTCAAGTCCTCAATCTGGATACTCAACAAACTGCCCCAGCCATGACCACACTGAGCAGCAGCTTCACAGACCTTTTATTAGTCCCACATACAAAGTGTGAAGGAGTCACACACATCTGCATTTTTTAGTGAGAAGGCAAAACCAACTGGACTAACACAAAAATCAGTTTAACCCAGAAGTAGTTAAATACAATAATAACATTAATACCACTAGAATTTATCAGCTCCTAGGAAGCATAAAAAGTAAGTCCAAAAGGGCTGGCACTCCTGGGCTCACCTGCAGCTAAATGCTGCTGTGAGGGCTAATTCTGTGCTTGCCTGAAGGGCTGCTAAGTTCATTCTTGCAGTAAAATATACATTATATGGACTTAAACTGTCCATTGCCTAAGTGGCACTACAGCCAGAAGAGTTTCACTTATGGTGCAACTGCACAACCACTGATGTTATGAAAGGGTTATGAAAGCAGCTGCCTCATTAATGGAGACAGCATGAAACTTCCTGCAGAGGATTTAAAAACATCACACTCCCAACCACACCAGAAGAGCTGGAAAGGGTGTTGGATGTGCAATGGCCAACTTGCTCTGAGCTCTTAGCACACACACTGCTCCTTAGCCTGGTTTGGGTACATTGGTCTCTGTATGGTTGGAAGACTTTTTTGCTTCTTAAAGCCAAGGGCACCCTAATAACCATCATGTTTGTTGTGGTTTTTTTTTATTTCCATAAGTGGAACAAATGGCAGCGCAGCAGAATCACAGCGTTTTGCCCCTTCAATCTCTTCATGTCATTTCATCTCTTCATAACTATCTGCTTAGGCTTAGGATAAAGTTTATAGGTGGGGCTCATCCGTCACTCAGCCTGGAGCACTCCCACTTCCTAGTGAAACCACAAATGAGACACCTGAGTGCCAGGATTCACATCAGGTTCTTCCCTCCTGCAGCCAAACTCTGTGACAATGAACTCAAGCAATTAGCAAAAAGCACTTCAGCACAAATGTAAAATTTTTCTTTCCGTTATCTCTACTCTTCATCAGAAAGAAAACCATCATTAGGAAAATTGTTATTCATATATATGTTCAAATAAATTGAGAAAAGATTTTGTTCCAGCCTAGAAACTGAAAAATGCATGTTCACAAGTATGTTCCTGGCAATACTCCTAAAAGCTTTAGGTCTTCTACCATGGGAATATACAGTCACCCACACATAATATTTTGAGGGTAAATTCCTGAAATTGTAGTGTGACATTGAACATATCACTGCATTCCAAGACATCAGACCAAGATTTTTTTCTGGTGTAACAAAACTTATTCTTACTTTTCCAGGTCTCTGCCACCACTTCAGTTACAGTAGAACTACAGTGTATCCCACTCCCCACAAGCGCAAGAAGTTCTTTGGGATGTCAGGGAAAAGACAGCATTAGAGTAATTGATTTATTTCATGGATTGGAAAAGTGTTTTCGATATATTTTGATTTTTCTCTAGTGATTCCCCCTTTCTATTTGATTGTACCTGTACCAGCTACAAGTGGCAAACATCACTTAAAAGGAAAAGGAGGAGGTGGGGGCGAGGGCTGTAATTGTCATTATTCTGCTCTGTTGCCATCTGTTCCATCTATGGAAGAAAAAAACCTTTTATTTCATTACCAAAAAGGTTGCAGAAGTGCAATTGATTTTGTTAAGAAGCAAGGACTCATTAACGTTCCAAAGACTGGAATTGTGCTCATTCCGTTGGACTCCCTAGATAACAAAGAAATAAAATTTAACCCAGCAATTCCTCCACCAGCAAAATTACTTGTAACTAAAGTAGATCATCCTTTAGAAAGACTTCAAACTGAGTTAAAGTGCTTACCCAATGAAGACTTTTCTATGACTCCTGGAAACTTTACCCATTACTTAATTATTTCCATTTTTTAAAAGAAACATTTTATTACCAGATAGAGAAATATCTATAGGTGTATTTCTTCAATAGAGCTACATATAATTACCATATTAAGTATTTGTATTTTTCAAATGAGAAATGGGAAATTAAGTATGTCATCAAAATTTCATAAGCAATACGGAAAAATGAAGTGATAAAATGCCCTCAATCTAATCATATTGGTTCTCTATACTGAAATACAGAATACGATTTTAGTAGGATTAGAGATCCATCTATTCCCACATTACTGCCTCCATGATGGAAAAGTGGGGTGGCAGGGTTTTTTGGCAGGGTTTCAGTTTGGTTTGGTTTTTTTATTTGCAGATGCTTGCACTTGGACCAGATGACCCACTGTGGTCCACTCCCACATTACCCTCCTTGTGATTCTGCAATTCTGTAGTAAGGTTTAACATTTGCCTCAAGATATTTGGCCAATAAATAAAATNAAATATTGGACAAAAAAAAAAAAAAACCCTCCCCCAAAAAAAAAAAAAAAAAAAAAAAAAAAAAAAAAATCCACAAAACAAAACAACAAAAAACCCCCCAAACACTTATAATTGTTTTAGCCTGTGAATATAGTACTTCATTGTTCTTAAGTGATGTCAAAGGTATCAGTCTTTTGAGCAGAACAATTTTTACTATGTACCATAACATTCCCAGCGTTTCTCCACTATTTAAAAATAATGTATTTGAAATTTTCGAACAATGAACAAGTACTGGGCTGTGTCTGTGACCTGTGGAGAAGGTAAGGATGGCAGCAAGGAGCGAAGGGGAGGTGAATGCACAGAAGGAAGATGCCTCAGGCCAGCAGCATTTGAGCACTCACTCTCCAGCTGTAATGCTCCCTGTGCTCCTGACCAGTGTGGGAATTGTGACTACAGCCAGCTGGGAGCTTCTAGATCTGTTTGGCAGACAGGTGATGCGACATCATACACACCAAAAGCAGGGATTAAAGTGTGAACAAATCCAGGGGCACAAAGGGTCAACATAATTAACTGAAATGAGAAACATGATCAGAAAATAAAAGCTGTATTTGAAATCGTAAAATGATACCCAGTGCAGCATTTCATTTCAAGTCCTATACTTTCAGAATACTCTGCATCTTTGCCAAGAATATTTACCTTCACTTTGTAAAACGCTGTCATACCTCAAGATCAAACTAGGTAAATAGTTCATACAACAACACTAGCAATTTTTGTGGTGCATTTTTCAGTACTGCTGTTGCTTATTCTCAGGTGACTGGCTGTTTGGATCTGTTGCACTTTAGAGCTGACATTTTGGAAAACTGCTTCATGATCCTGTTAAATGCAAGCAAGTGGAAGCCCAGAAAATTAACTGGTCAATTTGGAACGGGTGGTTGAGGTGACAAAACCAGAGCAAAGATTAAAATGAAAACCAAGTAAAGCAATTTTCAGTACTTCAACAACACTGAGACAGGGAGGAAATTTCTGTTAATGTGACTCAAATAAACTATAGAAATAGCTTTATTTTTAGCCAGCAAATGTGGCTGATCACAAAAACATATATTAATGAAATGTCTTCTAGGCATAGCGCAGTCTGTTTTGAGAACCAAACCCAGAAAACTGTCACTTATGGAGGTGTTTTCTTTCAGAAAGCAGTTTAAAATGCTCCTGTCTCTCTGCATCCATGAAACTGCAGCTCTAGGCAGAGGAAAACACAGCTTTGACAATCCCTAGTGGCAGACATGACATGACATGACACAGGTCAGATGCAGAGCCCCTATCCCTTGCCCCAGAAGATCCCAGCAGATGCCTCCAACGCCTCTTACATATCTAGAAAAGGAGCCAGTTGTCACTGAAGGGACAACGGGACAATGTGACTCAATGTCAATTGTTCTTTCCTGTGCCTTCTAGGATGCATGTCATTGAAAGTAAAATAACAGAGTAGGATGAACACAAGAGACATATTTCGTCTCTAGCATGGTACTATGGGCAGAAAACTGATTTTTTATGTTTTTTCAACTATTTCAAATATCCTTTCACAAAATAATTTGAGCCTATGACTAGTGAAAACCAATTCTTCACAACCTCTATTCTTCACAAAAATCCCAAATAAGTTATTCCTCTCATCACTTTGTGTGAGTTATTTTTCCCATTGTGTTTTATGTACATTATAAAGCATCTGAAATACAGTTAAAAGTCTTTTTAGGGGAAACAATTTTGTTCTGGTAACAAACTTTGTTCTTAAACATAAAGAGCAGTCAGAAGGAAACCTTCTTCAGTTAAGGAGCATCAGAAGCATTACAGAAACATCTAAGAACCTTGCAGGTATGGCAAAAGCAGGGATACTAGGGACCACACTAGGACCATAGCAGCTGTGTGATTAATTACTCATAAGGGCTGAAAAGACAGGAGTGGATGAAGACTACAACCGAGAAAGAAGAAGCTAAAATACCCAAACCTGGTGGGGAACCCGATAACACAATTCTGCGTGAAGTTACACTCATGCCTCACTGCGCTCAGTGCTCAATTCCAGCACTGCTGGGGTTTTTATTGTTGTAGGTTTTATTCCCCACTCTAATTATAATGAATAAGGTAATGATTAATGCTGCAAAGCAGACTGATATTCAGTTCTGACACAACATCAGCATGTGGGTCCCTAAATCTGTCAGTGAGGGGCATGGTAAAATACAAGAAATTGAATAGACTGAAATAAAAAGGATAAATTAAAACTTTAAAAAATTGAATCAAAAGCAAAACCTATGATACTGCACAGATTTAATACACTGTGCTTTTGAACAGCTAGCTTGTAAGACCTTCTCATGGCTGATCTCAGGTTTACATGAGGTTAATCAAAATTATTTGGGGCCTTTTCATATATATGTTGCAGGCTCTATGTTTCATTGCATGCATTTCACAGGATATTGCTAAGTAACAGCTCAGGAACTACTACTCTATTTGGAGTAAGAAGATTCTTTTTGATAGAGTTTATGTAAGGCCAAACTTTGTAGACCATGTCTTAATAGCCCAAAGATATAAGTTCCATCATAAAAATACTGGTTTCTTTTACTAAAGTCTTTATGATTCTATAAATTAATTTTATCTCTCGTCCCCAAATTTACACAGACTTCTCACATTTTCCCATTCCTTCCAAGAACATTTGCCTGGATGCTAATGAGCAACTCTACCCCTTCTATTCTTGGGTCACTAGCGTGGTCCTTGAGTAAAAGACTGCTTCAGGCTGGGCAGTTCTGTGACGGTTTTATAATAAAACCAGTGGCTATTTCTTCATTAATTTCCTGAATCACAATTGATAGTTTTATCCTGTGATGGTTTTATCTTGTTGTATTCATTTATACTATCTAAGCTTTTACATCTCTTCAGAATATGTCTCAACCTAAAATAAAGCAAAATATTGTACCTGTTGCAGACATCTATGAGCTATGAAGGATGTTAGAAAAATTAATAAAACTACACATAATGATCTGAAAATCACATCTCAGCAGACATCTGCAAAATCTTGCACTTTTACTGGAATCTCATAGAATTCACTGCTCACTGAAATCTTAGAGCCACTGCAGATAGATAATTATATGGCTCTCCATTACCATAATAAAACCTCTGAACCATGCTTGTTGTAAAAAGATTTAAATCCTTCAGCTCTAAGTGACACTAGATCAGGCACAAGCTGGAAAAAATCTTATAACTCACAAAATTACACACCTTTTCATCCCTTCCTGCAAGAAAGAACTCAAGAGAGGGCTCTCATTACAATACTACTTAGAGCAGGAGGTAGCAGCCTTCCCTTTCACCAGCTACTCTTAGTCTAAGTTGACCCACAAAAAGTCTTTTCACAGTCCCTCCAGGCTGATAAGGTACCCGTAAATCCTCAGAAAGTAGGAACAACTAGAATATAACCTCAGCTATGAACTCATGCTCCAGTATTTCAGACAGGGCTTTGCATGAATGTCTTTTGTTGAAAGAGCTCTTTCTGAGATACCATGGAGAGAGAAAAGAAGTGACTCTTGAAGATCGGGGAGCACTCTGGAAATGGTTCCTCAGGTCAGAAACTTTGCTCGCTTTGTCACCTACCCCATTTATTTTAATGTCTCTAAATGTGCTGTGAAGTGCAGTCCCTCATATGTTGCATTTAGCTCTCAGACAAAATCCAACAACCCTATTTATCCAGTGCCCCAGAACAACAACCCAGCCCTCAGCACCAATGTTACAGAAATTGCAAAAGCCCTTTAAAATATCACTTTTCCTTCAGGTCCAGAGTATCCTTCAGTTTCTCAAGCTATATGTTTCCACAGCCAGCACGTCCTGCAGCTATTACTTTGGTATTCTTTAATGTCATCAGCATTTAAAAGCATTTTTGAGTAATGGAGCAGTTTTTAAGATGCATGTGTCATTTCAATGGTATGTGGCAAGGGAGTCAGGAACTGCTGTAAGTCCTGGGAAAAACAATATGGATATTTATCTTCCCTTCCTCTCCACTGCCTTCCATCACATACACATCCTTTCCCACCCTGTCCCACCCCCTAGACCCTTCAGCCACCACCAAATGCACAAAGCAGACTGGCTGGATGTCACCAGGTAAACTCTCCTGGCCACTGTGGCAACAGCAGACCCTGCAGATCACTCTTCTTTGCTTACTATGGATACTGCTCCTCTTCTAGTGGTGGGGATGGCTGTATCCATACAGCATCCTCTGGGAAAAATAAGCCAAAAGCCTGGTTTACGCAGCACCAAACACCCACAAAGGCTGCCTGCATTTCCTCAGCAGCAAAGAACGGGTGGGCCAATGGCCACACAACACTCAAGTAAGTAATTTCCTTGAGGCTTTATGCATCTGTGATCAGAAAGCACCATATGACTGGTGCATAGGGTAACCAAAATGTTACTTGAGAAATAATCAGACTTAGACGTTCAGGCAGTCTGCAATTTTATAAGTCACCAGCAAGGGGCTCGCCCTGCTTCTGCACCACTTGCAGCGACAGAAAATTCCTCTGTAGTCCTTAATGGTCCAATACGTGGGCAATAGAACACATTTCATAACTGCGAGCTCCTCTGACCTACCCTGAGGCTGTTTTTCAGGAACAGGTCATTTGTGACTACATGACTTGGCACTGGCAATCTGTTCGTGCTGTACAGGATTCTAGGTCTGGTTTTAAACGCAGTATTATCGGTTTGTTAACTGAGGAGAAGAAGTTTGGTGGGAGGAGGACATCTAGTGATGTGATATATATTTACATGCTTAGCTGTTTCCATGCACAGCTGAGCTGGAGAACCAGGGAGTTACAGAGGATTATAAGAGTTTTAAATGTGCAAGAGTGCAGCTGACTGTGGTAGAAAATAGTAGATCTGGGGATTTGACAGGACAGCATCCAAATCAACAAAACATTCAAAACAGCAGTAACAAAAATTCAACCACATTATTCTGAAATCAACATTTATGAAATTAAATATTGCAAAGACTTGGTGATATTGTTATACTTCTCACCTATAATGATCTCATCTCCAAATCTGGGTCTATACTGGCACTAATCACAACCTACTCATGCAGAATGACCATTAAAATAATTATTCACTTAGCAAAAAAAGCTTTCCATTGCAAGTCACAGATGTTCAGTGTAGCAGCAACTCTGAAATATAATGATGGTTCTCCTTTTAAATTCTTAAGTAGTTTTTTTGAATTACCCCAAAAGCAATAATTATTATATCTCAAACTGATTATTATATCACAAACTGATAAAAATCAAAGCATTTATTCTGCATTGTAACTTGCTTCAACTAAGTTTCATCAGTGAAGTACAAGAAATTCAAAACTATAGCTAGACAAATACAATAACAATCATAATAGTCATCACTAGTACCTGCTATCAAATTTAATATTACTTGCGGAAAAAATGCTACATATCACCAGTATAAAACAAATATCAGTATCATGTAACATCATTTACATCTGCATTTATACAATTGCCAGAACAATACAAAAATACAAAAATATCTCTTTTTACATTTTTCAGAATAAAACAAAGTCATTTTGGTAAAGCAATTTTAAAAATTGTGTGAAAGAGAGTTAATGATTTTCAAGGAAAAAATGCATTATCAAATATGCTAGTTAAATGAGGACTAATATCTTTTTTAAGCCATAGAAAAACTCTACAAGGACATACATTTGCTT
>VZRO01003937.1:957570-972451 GCA_013397915.1 Daphoenositta chrysoptera | reverse complement strand
TTTTTTTTTTTTTTTGCTATTTCAGGTCTAAAACTAATTCCACCAGTAAATTTATAGGTGCATATTGAACATGCTGGTATTTCTACTGCACTAGCGGTATGACTAGCATGTCCCATAAAATCCACTTTCACACTGAAGGATACAGAAGGATTATCTTTGAAAGATATTGCAAATAAATGAACTCGCAGTTTGAGGAAAACCAGAGTTTTTCATGGAGATTGTCCCCTTCAGTGAGATGTGTAACACAGAAAACACCCACAGCTGAGATGGCTTCTGATTTCGGTCCTTGTATGTGTATACATGGAAGAATACCTCCATAATTCATATTAAGAGCATTCCAGAAATAAATTATGTCACAGGGTACATCCAGAAGAATTGAAACATTTGTGCAAATCATAATTATCAAATCCCTGACTTTAGACTGTAATCCAACAATTTGTAGTAGTACTTGAAATGTTTTTTTTGTAAGAATAGTTTATATTGGCAAGCTCTATGCAGTACGAACACTATAAAACAAGATATTGATGGAATTTATCAGAATTAATAAAATGTAGTATCAAGGCAAGAATTTACCTGTTATATACTTTGATAGTTAGCTGGTTATTGCTATAGCTACAGACATATATGGAAGATAATTATCAGTATTTCAGTGCCAACTTAACATTGCTGAGAAGCAGGACACGTGGGAGCACTGTTTCAGTCTTCTTCATAAGAATCATAAACTAGTGGAATATGCTTCAGGTGTTTTCCACAACCTCTCAGAAAATCTATGTAGTAATCACGGTACTGAAATTACTCTGTTTTTTGTGAAAATAATTCTATATTTCCTGATGGAGCTGCAAAAAGCTTTGTTATCTATCAGAATAGGAAAAAAAACCCAAACACACAAACAAACATTATTCATTTCAGTTATTTGCCTTGCTTCCTCTTTTTCAATTATTTACACACTTCAGACATCTTTCTTTAAGGCTCTGAAGGTGCTGACCCAGAACTGGGAACAGAGGATTTGTGGGGAGGCAAGTCCTAGCAGGGCTGAGCTGGTTGGGTTGAGCAGAGCAGGACACAGAAGAGCACAAACCTGATGCTGACAGCACTGTCAGCATTGTCATTGATTATGACAATATAATAATATTCATGATTGAATTTCTGGATCAGTTTGTATTGCAATAGAGTGAATAAATACAAGGCTGTTTGCTGTTCAACATGTTATTTATCAAATTTTTTACTGTTTTTAATTACTGTCTTTATTAGTGTATTACCTACGCTAATATCATAAATTTAACTGGAAGATAAATATTTGTTGTACTTTATTCCAACTCATACACTGAGAGAAAAAGAAAATTTATTGTCAGTACAAATTAAGTCAGAAAAATAAATCAAACACCACCTTCTTTTATCACATTGCAGAGCCCAAATAATGTATTTCTCTCAATTTATGCTACTGGAATTTATAAACCTGAAGACTGTCTGAAGGGATTCTTTAGGAAATCAATTGAATTCTCTACTATTGCCTTTTGTTGCATTTCCTCAATAATTAACACTGGAATATAAAGTATATGACTGTTTTATATAGACAGAAAATTACTCTAAATTTAATCTAAACAACTGGAATTCTTTCATTTCAGCTGATATAGTCCACTGAAGTTGTCAGCAGCCAGAATACTGAGCAACTTTTTAAGGAAAAGTAATGCTAGGTGCCTTGCAGTCTTATTACCATAAATTACTCTTATACTCCATTGATTATTAAAATAAAAGGCCATTTCCCTTACACATTGACAACTCCTTTCAGGAAGAGGGAAAGTTTCTCTGTCATGCAGAAAATTTTCATTCCAAAGTTTTCTAAACAAAATTGGCATTGACATTGCTGTGATTATTACAGTCAAGCTTCTGATTTTTTAATATTTTCAACCTGACAGATTTATTTCTTCTCAAATAAAAAAAAAAATCCTTCTTAGAATAAAAATATATAGCTTCCTTATATTTCCTGATTCTGAAAATTACCAAGTGCCAAGCTGTGAACATAAGGAAATTGAAGACCCTTGAGGGTGACCTTAAGAACTACAAAGGTGGGGAATTGTGATATAGTGGTTTAGGCAATTTCATTGCAGCTGCTTGGCTCACGAAAAATGAGAAATGGGTTTTCTATTACTAAATATAATGAATTCCCTTTCTGCCCTGTCACAAATTGTCAAACTTCATTAATGAGAAGAAAGATGTGGCACATACATATATAAAAAGTAATATGAATATACATATTTTAAATGGAGAAATGCTGCATATTGCCACAGGAAGATTCTATCTCTGCATCAGATATTGCATAAATCTTTGTAAATAAGATATTTCAAAATTAGCCAACATTGCAATATAATGCCACTTCTACACCTTCAGATCAATTTGCTATTATTTGCAAAAGAAATGCCTACTTGTTTTTCAGGTGCATAGACACAGCCTGGGGCTGTATTTCAGAATAATATTTAAATCACATTTACCTTTAAAGCTGTGGGTATCCAATGGAACAAGGCACCTGCTTTTATAATTTGGTTTAAATATTTTGCTGAATGGGGGTGTAAAATCTATCATCATTTAATAAAGTGATTTGCACTTTTGTCTTTGCCATTATATTAAATTCATTGTGGCTCATTTTGATTTTGAGGACAGCGGTGGCTGTCCTTTATTATCTTATGCAATACATTAATTAATGTGCTGTCAATAGGAAATGCTCCGATTTTGCTTGATAATCACTGTAAAATATTTATATTTTAATTTGGAGTTACAGCAATAACAAAACCAAAGGAATTCACTTCATGCAAATTTCAATTTATGCCCAGCCTTCAGCCTGGGCTGTTGGTAGTTAGACTGATCTGGAATCATGCAGGACTCAACATCTGCACGTTCCATAGAGCTCAATGAACCCAGCAGATAGCCTGAAGGACAAAATGAGATCACTTATATCTTATAGGCAGGATGAGCTACCCTGTGACCCACTACCCTTTTTGGCACAGCTCCCAACTTATATTTCTCTACTTTATTGAGAACTAATTATATCTAAACTTTCCAGAATGTAGAAATAGTATTTAGGCAATTAGTAATAGCAGGATTTCTACAACTACAGAAATTAAGAATGTCATACACTTCTATGATCCTTGTTGACAAGTAAAACACAACAGATTTATTCGATTCAAAACTGTACCAAAAGAAAAAAGTGATGCTGAAAGTCATCGAGTAACTTGAACACATCTAATGTCATAGTGGAAAAAAATGCTGCACAGTAATTCAAAATATCCCACTGATAGGAAACCTGAAACTTCAAGCTCTGAACCAGAGGCAGCAGAGAAGTCTGACCATCTGTAAAAGAGTTTTCCCTTTGCTGGAGTAGACCAACACAGCTTATTTGCAGGATGTGCTCAAAAACCCTGCAACCCCAGGTCTTGTGTCACTGTATTCTGGTCACGTCCGCTACTCCAACAGACCCTGCTCACAGAGTACCAGCTCTTGAGGTTCGTTGAAAGTATCTGAAAGTGAGGATTTTTTTCTTTCCGAGCTGTTCTGCAATCACAGACTCCACAGGAGGTTGTGTCCCTGTATCTAACCTCTTTACTCACTACCCAAATCCTCCGCAACATTAATTAGATTGATGCTGTATTAGAAAGGATTTTTCGTCTTGCCTTCTCTGCAGTTGCCTCAGAAGTGTCAAATCTACACCCAACCTGATCACTGGATGTGCTCCATGGCCTCCCTCAGGGCTCCCGAGGTCCATCTGTCCTCAGCCTACACATCCAACCTTCCTTCCAGTGGAAACCAAGGCAGAACAGGCACGGCAGGGGGTTGTTCAAATGCACCCAGCTGTTAGCTGTGTGCAAAGTCAGCGCAGCAGCTTTGCCATTTAAACATCGCCAAAGGGTCCTTGCAAATTACTTATCCCTCAGAAATTTTGCTCTAGTACTTCTCCCTCTGTTATGTGCTTAGAGCCTTACTCTGTCCCATTTATGCAGGGCATGCTCATTCCTGCTTGCTTACGTAGCGATCCTGAATTTGAGAGATAGTCTAAAAAATCTGGTAAAGTTTTAATTTCTGGAAACTAAAACAGAAACAGAATATTTTCATGTAGTAATAAATAGGAAATCTAAATTTCAGTTCTGAAGAGAAAGGTTATTCCATCTTCCCAAACTATGCAGCATTCCATTGCTGCTTGTGCCCATACTCAACCTAAAATGCTCTTTTAAACAAAGCAGGCTTAATTGTCTAAATAAATTTGAATTTGTTTTAGTGTGTGTAATGTCACCTATTTTTCACAGATGGCTAGCCATATTGGTGACGTCACACAAACAAATGCAATTACAGAGATCTGAGAAAGGGAAGATGCCCACCAGTAAATCTAGTTCAAGTCACCAGTAACTCTGCTAAAATTAACAGAATCAGAGTGGTGAAATCAGGATCTATTAAGTGTAAAGGATTTGTTCTTAGGATTATTATCCTCATGAAATCAAAGATGTCTCACTATTAATTTTTAAGAGTTTCTGTTGTTTGGTCCTTCTGGTTTTCTTGTATTTATGAAACTGGAATTAGTCCTTTTAACTGAAGACACCAGCTGAGACCCTCACCTGGTGCAATATCACAGAAGGCAATCAGTCAAACACGGCCACCCATCAATATCGGGGGAACTGGACCTACTTGCATTATGCCTATAAAGTGTCTGCACAGCGTGTCTTGCAAGCAGTTGTCTGCACAGAAACAGCGACATCAGCCGCCCTGTCAGTGTCAAAGACATTTTCAGATTTCTCAGCGTTATCTGCAGAGACCTCTAGTGGGAAAGAGCAGCAAGGCTTCTATTTCCTCCCAAACCACAAAATCGGACTTCATTTTTCTAACTCTCCTGCTAATCCACCTGCGCGCTGAACAGATCTCTGCTTTTTGGCACAAGGAATTCCAATACAAGCGAAAGAGAAGCACCAGGCGACGAGCCGCAGCCGACAGCCTGCGCTCAGCGGGACGGAGATCACCGGGGGATGCACAGGTGGCTCTCCCCAGCTGGGACTCTCCCGGTAGCCAACCCCGCCGTGGTCTCACCTTCAGAGACACCCACGGCTCTCAAGCCATTTCAGCTGCTCCCAGCCCGGTCACGCTTGTCCCGTGGTAGTGCACACACACCTATTTGCACACCCAGTGCTCAGCCCCGCCACCGGCACCAGGGGCACACATACCCCTGTGGCCCGTGGTCCTATTCCAGGGGCTGGCACTGGTTTTCAGTCGCTCTGGGACCTCCAGTGGCTGGCACAAAGGCACTGGGGCAATCCTGACCCATGATCTGACTCCAGTCACTGCCACCCAGACCCTCCCACACTCCACCCCTCATACCAAATGGAGAATTCCTTGTCCAGGAAAAGTGTTTGAAAGGCTTTTAGTAAGAAGACAGACTGATGAGGAGCAGGGCATGGCCAGACAAGCACACATGCAACCAGACCTCTTATTCCCTCCTGCTTTCCCCACTCTCATTCCTCCCCAAATCATCTAAATCTCTCCCTTTCCTGACCTTTGGTTTCTCCCCTAAGCATCCCATAGTAAGGCCTGTGCAATCACAGAATGCACTGCCTTGTTTCCCATAATGTGCCCTGTTTTCATAGGTAACAGCTCAAAAAGTGCTCCAAATTTGACTCATCATGGTGTGTGACATCCTGGCACAGTGGGGCTGAGGCTTTCCTGGCGTTGCCCAGGGAGGGACCAGGCAGGGTGTCCCCTACTCAGAATGCACAGTTTGGGTGCCTGCTTGCCTTTGAGTATCCGTGTGCTCCTCTGGGCCTGTGGAGATGGGCCCGAGATGGGCTGATGGCTCCTGTGATGGGCCCTGGAGCAACCTGTCCGGGTAATATTTGGAGTCCCCCCCACCCACCTCCTCCTGCTCCTTTGTGGGTAAGCACAAGGAGTTTTTATCATGTAATCTAAAGGACAATACATTTAAAATTTGATATTTAGAGTGACTTATATATTGTTATGCACTACACTCCCATGACCAGCTCAAAGGTCATCTCTAAATTATCTTATAGACTCTGCATCTTCCACTTGGCAGCAGAAGTACAGTGAGAAACAACATTGCTTTACTGTAAAGAGAAGAAAACGTTGGGACAGCCTGAAGCAATAAATCTTTCTGCTCTCCATAAATAACAATAGTGCCAACAAAGTTATAACTGGTAAAAACATTAGGAAAAACATTAACATGAGAATGTATAGAACAATTTTGCAAAAGATTCAAAGATAATAAGTCAACAAATAAATAAATTACACTGCTGTAGTTATCTAAATTGTATTTCATGTATCCTAGGGACATGGACATAACTTGGGTAACACTTACTGACTGACAGATGACAGATTGCCTCCATAGAGTTATGAACAATCTTCTGAAAAATACTGTTTACTGCAGAAAAAGTGGTGCTTGAGCTAAAAGCTGATGGTCACCTCTTCTTTTTGTCAAATTTCTCATGTTAAACAATCCCAGTCCAATGCAGTTAAAAATGTAGGAAGTAGTGTAAATACAGAATTATAAATATTTTTTTTAAATTTTATCACGTAGTATGCTAAAAGGAAATAACAGAAGACTGACCCTGTTTTCTGTGGATTTTCATAGCAACAAAAGAAAAAAATAAGCTATTTTTGTCAAAGTATAACATAACCCTGGGATATCACAAATAACAGTTCCACACTATGGAAATTGCATCACATAACTAATAAACTACCTCACTCAGAATGGCCAGGTTCTGTCTCAGCTGTTATGGCAAGGAAATATATGGAGAGTTTTAACAGAATGGGATCTTAGTAATAGTTAAATGTGGAACAGACCTGGCCCACAATTTTTCTTTCATTGATATTACAGGGTGGTGTATTATAATGACCAGTTATCACCCACTAACCCCTAGAATACCTTCAGACTCTGTAACAGCTTTCCTCAGCTGTCCTCCCCAAGCATGGGGAACTTCTTCAAGACCTGGGGTTATTTCAGCTGACCCAACACGTAGATGTTCTTGACTTCACTAGGAGTAAAAAATCATCTTTTACAAGTTAGAGGCAGTGAGAGGGCAGAAGAAGTTTCTTATAGGAATAGTCAGGTGCTAAAGGAACAAGATTGATAGCCAGTACTAACAGTAAAGATAAACCCAAGGCAGGGTGCCAAGCATTGTACAACTTGCATTGGGTAGCCCTGTCCCAAAGGCCACCTGGTTCCCATATATCCTGCTGTGCTGTGGCTAGTCAGATGCAGTTTTTCTCTTACCACACACATGCAGCGGGTAGTGATTTTGACCAGGCAATAATTTGTGTTTGTTTGCTCTTGTTGTTCCAAAAAAGAACCCCGGGAGGCAATCAAAACTCTTGGTTGGGAAGCATCCAACCTGAAGTGGAGATAAAATGGTAAGAAACTGGCAAAGCTGATGAAAACGCCCCAGGTTTATCTATGCCTCAAGCTAATATTTAAGAGAGCAGGCCTAAGTGTTGCTTCCCTTCAATACCAGGTATATGCATTAAGCAACTTATTCTAGTAGATAGTACAGGACCTTAAGGTTGAGCAGGATACGTAGTTTGATTTTAAAAGTAAGTTTTATACCCTTTGAGAAGAATTAAGACTTTTTACTGTATTTATTTTTTGTGGTCCTGAAATATATCCTGTCCCTGGTGCTAGGCAACTTCTTTATACTTGTCTCCTGATAATGAATTATGCTCACCTGAGGAGACAGCAAACAAATCTTTGTTGTCGTTCATAACAAAATCAAAATCAGTCATACTTTTCTTGCTGGTTATAAATTCACATGTTCTCTCTTCGCAACTGTTTACAGGATCAACAAGCACATGGAATACACAGCGAGTATAAAAGAAAATGAGCAAATGAATCATCTTGTCACTCTATTTGGAGCACTTCACAAAGCAGAAAGAGCCTGAAGTGTGCAATAAAGTTATTACAAAATGCATCACACACACATACAGCTACTGAATTATATGTTTGTATTATCACAGCACTTCAGTAAGCCCGAGCCATGAACCATGAGAAGCCACTTCAATCAGCGTGATATAAACAAAAAAAATTACTCTTTTCCAGGGCAATTACTCTGAGAAATGTCTCAGATGTAGAGTGCAACAAGTGCTTACAAGCAGCTTCCCCACAGCTTAAATTATAGGAGTACAATTTTGCTGCACTTACAAAATGATGTTAACCTACTGTTTAGAAGTCAATTATTAAAATGGTGAGGAATTGGATTTTGCTATCGACAGGAAGCCATGGGCAACTGAGCCAAACCTCAATAATTTCTGATCATTCTATATCTAAAAAGCTACGCCTCTTCTGCTCTTGCAAGTCAAATTATTTCATTGGGTGGTAGTGACATGTCTTTGTCTCACATCCCAGAAGATGGCAGCAGTCCCACAATATTTTATGGATTTAGAGCTGCAGTTGCTCTCAAGCCTTTTCTAACAGCTTTCTCTATTTGACCACTAAAGAAGTAAATATTCCTAATCACCATTTTGCTTTTAACATGGAGTTTGCACCTTGCAATTTACCACCTATTCATGGCAGGGACTTAAATTTTATTTTAAATGAGACTAAAATGAAACTAAACTCACTTGTATTAAAATACCTTATTAACAGCCTTCGAAAAGGACATGTATAAGGACTCAAAGAGCCCAATTACCTGCCTCAAACACTGTTAAGGCCACAGAAAGACTTTGCCAGGAGATAAGTGACTGTAGGGCACTAACTCCAGTCCTGACAGAGGTGAGATCTGGTTAATGCATCCAGGCAGAAATTCCCACAGTGGCAAAGTGTATAAAGAAGTGACTGCTCGTGTGCATATCACCAGTCAAACAAAGATAGTCCAAGTTATGGGATAGATGGCATCTGTGACCACTGAAACACCCCTCTCTCCCCACCCCCCACACCCCCGTTAAATATGCTTTCATGGATGTCTGGAACTTGGTCTGTAAGTTAAGACACCATGATGGGATAAGAGATCTTTGAGATAAGATAAAGGTGGTCTAGGTGCCATCTCAGACCTCGCGGGAGGTTAACAAAGCTAGCGGAGATTGACGAAGCTGGGGGAACATAATGTATCACTGAAAATGGCCACAAAGAATGCAGAATTTGTGGGCCACGAGGAAAGGCAACCCAGAAACTGTGCTGAAATCAGCTCAGACTGGGTAAAATGTAATTCTGGCAGAGGGAGATTGCATACACTGACTCACAACCCACCAACTTAAAAACAACACACCAACTCAAAAGAAAAGAGACTGAGCATGGGACTAATTAGCATTAGAAGTGATGGACTAATTTAATCGATAGAATAAGAGAGCTGTGTAGTCAATGACGATTAAATCCTTTGTTTGCTAGAATGTATAAATAGTGAAAAGCTTTTAACAACCTGGGGATGCCCACCACTGAGAAGCCGAGGGTGAAGAAGGGCCAATGCAACGCATTTGGATCCATGGGTGGTGACTATCTTCTGCTTGATCTTTCTCTCTCTCTCCCCTTCTTGTCTCTTCTATTTCTTTATATCTCTCTACCTCACTTTTAAATAAAATCTGTATTATTGGCTTTGAAGTACGGGCTTGTCTGAACCTTAATTCAGGCAGATGCATCTCTCACTAACTGGATCATAACAACATGCAGTATTATTTATTTAGTATTTACTGACACTGAGGAGATAGTAAAAAACACTAAAAATTCTGTGCTTATCTTAAATATTACAGTCTGTTTCTCCAGCTCTTCTACAAGCTTGAAATAACTTTGAATAACTACTTTTTAAAAAACAGTCAGACAAACAAACACACAAGATATTTTCTCAGATTTGCACAGAAAGTTGATCAATTCATTTAAACAAAGCTGGTTGTTTATTTTTGTTTTAAAATGAATAATTTAGACAATAGCTACACTGAAACACTTTTCATTAATTCATTTACACTTTTCATTCCATGAAAGAAAGAATAATATATTCATACCATACATAACCAGTACCTAACTATGACACTGAATTTCATCAGTGCTAAATGACACACACTGAATGCTACAGAAGGAAAGTGCAATCTAAAGACTGTCTTGTGTCCTGAAATGTCTTGCTAACAGGCCAGACTGGCAACAGAAGCTGATGAAGCCCAGGACTACAAATGGATTTAGTGTTAGAGACTAGAACTACAACTGCTAACTTCACATTCGTATCACCAGTTTTAGAACTCTAGTCTAGGATCTCTTTGAGAATCTGTTTCTTGGTTTTATAAGGAGCCCTCAGAACATCTTGGAATTTTCAAGGCACAAATACTAGACTGAGAAAGACTCCTAGCCTACTCTGAAAATTATTTGTAAGAATTGAATAAAACTAAAAAAGTGAGGAAATTTGTGGAAAGAGACAACTTAAATGGTTGAAAACTCAGTCCTTACTAACTACCAACTATTAAAAAGTTAGATAGCAATACTTGCCATTTTTAGTGTGTAGAAATGGTTTCTTGCAATGTTTCCCTTATAGATACCAAATATTTTAAAGCTTAGATGTTCAGTTTTCAAATATATTTCAATTATTTAAGGAAATTCCCAGTCTAAGTAAGTGTAGAGAAAAGTTTGAAAAATGTGTGTCAAACATAGTTTTAAAAAACTGTATAAGGCAGTCTTTATAATGCTCTGGCATCACAGAATTTTTCGACCATTTGTTACAGTGGGTACTCACTGGCAGTTTTGAACGCTCCAACTTGGCAATGAATGAAGAAACCTGAATTCACTTTAAGGACTGTAACCACAACTATGAGTTTTATGTTATTTATCTCAGTCTTCCTTGACTTGTCTTCCTTTCAAGAACTTGAAGTGACTACAAAACAACCGATCAAAATCTAACACACTTTAATGTTTGCTTCCAGTTTCTCCCTTCATTTCATAACTTCCCATAACACTTTCTATTATGCCTTTTAGAGCCCTGGTTCCTAAAATCTTACTTTTTAATTTTTTAAATGCATTTCATATTAATTTTAAGAATTTTTCCTTCTTCTCCAATTACTGCTGAGTTGCTAAGGCAAACCCAAACCAAGAGTGGGAAGAAGAAAAGAGATCATCTTCTATTAATTGCAGAAATGGGTACAACTATATTAATAAAAGCTATTAATGTTTATTAAGAAGATACATGACAGCTATCTTCAAGTTGTCCCATGCACAATATATAAATATTTTGACATTTTGCAATCAGACACAAAATTTTCTGAACCGCTCTGTGAAATCACCTAGCATTAGAGAAATGTTATTTTCGACATAGAGAAATATTTGGCAGTCAGACCAGAGCAATCTTGCTCATCACTTAGAAATGTTGGCATCCTGATATATTAAAGTTTTACTTTACTATTTGATATGATCAAAATATCATAGTCAGAGGGGTTAATATGTGAAATGTCTCTGTGAGCTACATTAACCATATGTTATCAAACTGAAAGTCACAAAAAAGGACTTATTCTGTCCCGATTAGTCTAAAAATAATTCTATATTAAAGGTACCTTGCAAGTGATTTGTCTTCAGGAGAATAGGGTAATGCATCAACTTTGAATCAGAGGGACATGATAGGGATGAATATAGTTTTCATAGTTTCATATTTTCATATAATTTTCATAGTTACAATGCTAATTTTAACACAATAAAGTCATTATACTATAAACAATCACAGGTGTTATGAGAATAATGGGCAGAAAATGTTTAAAATTGTGAAAGCACATGGAGACTGTATTTTTATAAAGTTACCCTTGGTAGCAAAGCCAGTATATGTCATTCCTGCTTGTCAGTCCTCTCAGCCCTCTCTCCTCTGACTCTTTCATAAACTCTACCTACTAGATGTGCTGATAGAATTTTTATGAAGCATTTCATCATTGCAAAGATCTCTATGAAAATATTCAGTCCTCACAAGCAAAAGTGTTACTTTAAGCTGGTATTTTCAATGGTCTTTTATATAAAGAACAGGAAGACTGGTGCAAATGAGGAAAAGCAAGAGACGGCAAACAAGCAGGTACCACAGGAAAATTAGGTGACTCAAAAAAATGGCTATGCTGCAAAGAAAGGCATGCCATGTGGCTCTACCTGATAGGTCATATTACCTTGGCAGTGAGAAACAGAAACAGCTTTTGTCGTCTGTTTTCTCAGGGAATAGCTCCAAGGAAGCCAACATAGTTGAATTGGTGTGAAAATGGAGCTACTTAAAAATCATCCAATAACAACTGTACACAGGCAAAATCTGGTTTTCTGAGAGATGTGCAAGCATATTCTGGCCCTGTGTGCCTGTGGCTCCATAGGACTGGTTCTGCTACCCACTGATGCCAGCTAGAACAGCTGCACAGCTGCAAATAGGGGAGCAATTGTGATGATTCTCCAAGAGGAAGGTTTTTAGGCACTGAAGACACCTCTATACCTTGCTAGCATCCCGTGAAAGACTGGGTTGGCAGATCCCACCACAGTGTCTTCTTCCACTCACACTCCAGACTGAATGCATGATCCTGACTTTGCTTTCAAGGGCAAGTCAGGTTAGCACTGCATGCATCTATTCCAGCCTTTATTCCCACAAGTAAATAAAAAATTTTAGACCATCCTTAATTGATTGGCACAGAAACAATCCACAGTCACACCTTATTTTAGTTGTTGATAGGCTGCATTTTGTAGCAGATGCAGAAATAGAGAACTGTTTTGACTACGTGATCTCGTATAACCTAAATATCTCATCATGAAACAGTTAATATTTCAGCATAACTGCTAAGTTCAGCACTTATGTTGGACTTTTTTTCCTAAACACTGATAAAATCATCAAGCAGTAGAAGTCAGAGAACTGATCTCTGCAGGGTGTCATGAGAAACACAATCCCTCAGTAATGATTTATTTATAATTACTATTGTGACTTGTCACTTAATCAGCCCTAAATTCATTACTGCCATGCTGATAATCATGCTGGATAATTGACAAAGATGCCATGCAACACTAAGTCAAATGCCTCACAAGAACAAGTTTGGTACATCAAAACTATTACCTTTATCAACCAAACTTGCAACCTCATCAAGAAGTGGCTCCACAAGCATCCATTCTATTACTTTGCCCAGAATCAATGTCACAGCTGTTGGATTAATCACTTTTTGTATTATCTTATTCACTCTTACTGCCTGGTGCAATGCTAGCTTCCTTCCAGCTCAGTGAGCTTCTTGGCCAGCTGCTGGATGAAGCTGTTCTGCACTGCTGGCTTAAAACTTCTGTCTTTATTCATCTCCCTGTTCTGAACAGCAGTCTAGTTACAACATGTTTACTTGCCATTTTTCAACAGAAATACATCTTCTGTTTGCTTTTTCTGAACTGCAGAACATAAACATAAACTAACGGAAAATCCAAACTTTTGAATCGTACCTGGGAACTCCACAATACCTACATAAAAATGAGCCAATACTACTGGTACATCACATTCTTCTTAATCCTTAAACATTTCTTTGCATTGTCCTTAGTGCTTCTGAAATGTGTTTTTTTGCTTATTGGTGCATTTTAAGGCAAGGGGAACTGTTAGTCTGCACTCCAATTGGCCATGAAGGTTTGTGCCATGCAAATGCCAAACATGATGGCAATGCCTGGAAATGAACCAAGAGTACATCATGGCTGTGCCAGTGCAGAGAAGCAGCTGAATGTCTCTGCTCTGCTCACACCAGGTACACGTTACCTGATGTGTCTGCATACAGCCAATACACACATGCCTCGGGGCTGAACTGTCCTGGCTTCTGTGCATGGAATTTTAGATAACTTGGTTCTGGAAACTGTACATATTTGCAGAAATGAGTGCTGAAATTCTGACCCTGGGACAGCCTTTCACCAGGCTGCTGTACCCAGTACCAGCTGTTACTAATCTCACTGTTTCTGCCCCTGGATTTCATTGCCTGCTTACATCAATGGTTTTAGTGTTGATTTAATCTTTACTGAACTTTTAAATAATTTCTTCATTTGCCCCCTTTAATTTTTTAAGTTAAAGCGCTAAAGAAAGTCATAAAAGGCTAAGAAGAAAAGAAATGCTTCATTACTGGCAGCACTATTTTTTTATGGGAACACAGTGAATCTGCTTGCAGAATGTGTTTCAGGCAAACAAAACTCTTCTTCATGGGGCTCTCGAGAAAAATGGCAAGTGGTCAGTGATGACTGAGGAGTGGAGCTTGGACACAAAATCTAGAAATTCTAGTGTAAATATTCGTTCTTTCATGTGAAGTGTCCCACCCAATTTGGGGTGCCCCAAATCTGGATGGACACGGGTTTCTTACAGTTTCTTAACAGTCTTATTGACTTATTCAGGTACAGCACAATTTGAGTCATCAATAACTCTCATACTAAGAATTACTGATAGCAGTAAAACTTTGCAAAGCATCTGCATTTCAGCAGCGTTCTTGCTGCCTGTTGATCCAGGTGTCCCTGGAGTCAGTCTCAAGATAGCTATGTCCTTGTGATGCCAAATGACACTAGGAGGGTTTCAGAGGTGTGCTAGAGGAGCTAGGATGATAGTGTTGTTTAGGTCACCAGGCATATCTTTTCTCCTTCATGGACAGCTCTAAGCTTCTAGGAACCTAAGTCCTTCTTTCCAGGACTGTTCTTTAGCTTTACTTCAGAATAAACAATATTGAAGTCTCATGTAAAATTCCACTACCTTGTTCCATTACAGGGTATAATGTGACCTAAATGAATATGAATAGCATCAAATAGATTTTTTAAAAAGCAAATTTTTTTTTTACTACTGATGTCATAATGATTTTTTTTGCCTTTTCTTTTATACCTCTTTTGTATGCCTTTGTGGCCTTTTGTATTCTTGGTGTTTCTTTTAGCCTACATTCCTAGACTTAATGTTATGTTGAGTTAGGAGACTAAACATCTTGG
>VZRO01003937.1:943541-957561 GCA_013397915.1 Daphoenositta chrysoptera | reverse complement strand
GTGCATGTTCGGAGTGTTCCTCCTGGACGGAGTGCACCAAGGATCCTTAAAATAAATACCGAGGTAAAAAAACCCTTTTCCCCTTCTAACCATGTTCGGCTCTGATTTTAAGAATGGGGATAAGGCATCACTACGAATGAAATGTTTGCCATTTCTTTTCAGATGAGTGAAAATAATCATCAAATGAATACTGCCCATGAGCTGTAAACACAAAGTTCTGTTGTATTTCTTGCAAGGCAGACACTCTTCAACAGTAATAACCATACAAGAGGCTACAAGGCAAAATTATTGAATAATCTGTACAGTTATCAAAATAATTTTCTATAATGGCAGTGTTTGCACATCTTAAAATTCGACTGATCATCTCTCGAACTCATTAAAACTTTTGGCCTCCACTACATTCCTGACTATGTTTCACAATGTAAAAATTACTTCCTTAAAACAAAATAGAATAAAGGAGAAGAATGGGTGGAAGAAATAGGGGTAAAGAATCTGTTCTCTGTCAGTGTTCTCAGCTGCTAACACATTTTTCTGTAGAACTCACGGGTTTTTAGTTTATCTGCCTTAGTCCATCCTCTGCAAGTTTGGTCATCAGAAGTTTGTAGTTTCCTACATTAGTAGGTAAATATATATATTTGATTTCATAGAGCTTTGCTGGTATTTAAATAAATGGTCTTTAAATTATAGAAATAATTAAAATATTGTAACAAATGTATTTGCTTAATATTTTTTTGTCTAACTATGGAAATACTATTCATCAGATATTTGCTCTTTTTAAAATAAAAAATAAAATTATTGTTTAGCAAAAAATATATGAAATTCACACCACACAGTAGATTTCGAAAACCTCTCCTTCTGATTCTCTTCCAAACTTCCCACATCAGTCACATAGCACTGTCTTTCACTCCATCTGGTTTGCCAAGCTGTGGCAAGCTCTGTGTATATTCAGCCTTCAGTAAATACATATTAAGAAGGGCTTTTTTCTCCACTTCTGCCCGAAAATAAAAAGATCTTTCCATACTCTTTGAGTAAGAATATTTGAAAAGAATATTAAAACAAAGTTGCAACAAATTCATATAAACTATAGAAATGCGCACAGAGATTTGCATGTACAATCACTTAGAAGTGAATGGTGACCAAAGATGGACCAAAGGTTGGACTTGATGATCTTGGAGATGTTTTCAACTTTAATGCTTCCATAATTCTATGATATCATGGCCAAAGGAAATTTGTTCTGTAAAGCGTACAAATAAACAGGCAAGTAGTGTTCAGGTTGCATTTAAGAAATCCAGAGTCCAGTTAAGAAATCCAGGGTCCTTCTCATGCTCCCAGCCCAGAGGCACATTTATTGCTGGCAATAAAAAGGAGCTTTAGCTAGCACGTACTTCTGCTGCCTTTTTTTTCCCCCCAGTACCTACATACGAACTAGAAGAAAAGGAAAATAGGGAATTTCATTTCAGTAACACCACCACAGCTAAAATAAGCTTGCCATTTCACTCTCAAACGAGAGTCTTTTACAGGAATTACTTTGCACCACAGAAAGGAGGCAAACTTCCCATTACATTAAACATTAATTCATAAGTGCAGAAATCTCAGGGGTAGCATTTTTCTACTTTGCATGTACAAAGTGCTTTTGACACAGTCATCTCAATTTTTATAAATAGAGGCAACTTCCCTATGCAGCAATGGAAGAGTCATTCTTGGTTGAAAACTGAAGCACAGTAGTTTGTCCCAGCTGACAGTGAATAACTGATGGATCAGACCATCTGAGTAGGGATTCCCACTTTATTACAGGTTGGTTTTGTGCTGACATCATGAGAAATTCCCTGAGTATTACTTTAGGTAGTCTTGAGCGAGTATTTAATTTTGTCAGCTTTACAATTCCTTGATCATAAAATTGGAAAAGATTAGGCAATGTTTGAGTAAATCACACAAAAATTAGAGAAGTCGTTTAGAATGAGGTAATTAATATTCAATATTAATTTAGTTAATAACTGGTGTCTTCATCCTGATTTTCAAATAATTACTAGGTTGCACATAGTGCTCTAATAATTTGGACTAGTTATTGCATTCTATGCACCATGCAAATTATTTATTTCAATTATCTGTTGAAAGCAAAGGAGTCCTTTTAGATTTTTTGAAAGTGAAAGTAAAATTAAAATCTAGTTGTTGTTAGAGATTTTTACTTTTCTGGAAGATAATATTTAGCTATTCTAGTATATCTATACACTTTTAAGTTCTTAGTGCCATGAAGTACTAAATTAGAAAATCTCTCAAACCACCTCTAATGAAATAGCAATGTTGGATGTTTCATAAAACAACCATTGGTGCAATTTATTATCATATGCTTAAATTAACAAAGGCTCCAAGGACAGATGAAGTAGTTTATATTTTTCACAATTACAACGTAACATACAAACCATTATTCCAGAGCAGCTATTTACAATCACGCTTTTCCAAGAGTAGTTTGGTTATCTGCTGTAATCTTACTCACATTAGCTTCAGTAAATATCTCCTAATTGGCTTAGAAGCTCAGTTTTCAGTCTTTTATGATGTAGTAATTCTATTAGATACCCATCCTAGCACTGTTTTCTCTGTTCCTTCTGTGGACATGAATTGTTTCTCCAGCCAGTGACTCTTATTTTCAGGAGCCATTTTTCTGTGTGGCTGTTCTTTGGCAGTTTTCAAATGTCATTGTAACTTCCTATTAAGAAAGGGTAGCAAAAAAAAAAAAAAAACAACAAACCTTCACCTTCATCCTAGGAATAATAAAACTGTTACTTCTCTGTTGTTAGGCAAATTAATCATATTTCTCTGTTGAGGTGCACCTCCCATCACTACCCCTGGGGCTAATTTACAATTTCAGGCATGCTTGTTAGGCCCACGCCTTGATTAATGCCTCTTATGCAGTTAAACTCCCCTTGAGCTTATTGGAAAAACTGTCTGCTCCCAGGAATTTCTGTTTTCTAATGAGGTCCTGTTTCCTAACAGAGAGCATCCCTGGTTTTCAAGTAAAACATTCTGGACTGATCCTAATCTGATTTTACTTTGTGTGCTTTATGCATATAGTAAGCAATAGAATGAACCTTATTATCAAATTTCGTGCTTTTGCACACTTATATTAAACCTGCTTTTGTTGATATTTTGGTCAATGTTTCTCTGAGTGACCTAGACCACTCATTCACAATGCTCTCTCTTACCTTCCACTTTTCAGACATTTCTTTCAAATTGACCTTCATTGTTGCTTTCCCATCATCACCTATTTAATTGAAAGTCTTTTTTAGCAGTTAATTTTACTTTAGATATCTCAGTATCTGATTTCTTGTTGTAAAAGTCCCTGACTCTAATTACCTTTCTCTCCTTTGATTAAAGCAGCTTTCATACCCTAAATCAGTGCTGGTGACTTTTCCTGCAATAAGCTCAATGACATCATGTAGAAATTGTCGTTTATTACAACACCTTCTCCTTTCCTTACAATTACTTTCCAAGGTTGTCTTACTGAGTATCTTCCATCTCCATTCTTTCCTTTTCCCTGATTCAATAAATTTGTCAGTTACCCTCTTTGGGCTACTTCCTAACACCCCGAGATGAGTCTGGAGCTGTAAGTTAGCATGAATACAAATTCTATTGCCCTTATTCTTCCCTTTTGGATGCAGTAGCTGGCCATTATGAGGCAAAGGCAGTTTCATAGATATAAAACTTCAACTGCAAATGCAATAATCTCACTGAAGTACCCTCACTCCCCTCTGCTTTGACCCTGCGATGTTCTCCTACCAGGCTCAGCAGGAAGGACTCCAGACTCATACAAAAGATGCAGCATGAGAATTTAAGGGGAAGAAAGAAAGGAACAAGCCTCCTGCACTGAGTCTTAGATTTCCTCTCCTCCCTGCCAGTTTCTTCTCAAAGGATGCTGTGTTCCTATAGAAAAGAACACTGTAAAAACTATTTTTTAGCGGGACTTACACTGACTTGCTTCCCACAGCAGTTCCCCGAGTACAGCTGAAGCCAGTTACAGTTTTCTATTGCAGCTCTAGAGAGCAGTCAAGACCAGACAGATCAGAGTATTTTCACAGTCCTTCTTTCAAACCGTCTTTCCCCATTTCTCTGTCTTGATCTGAACATCTTACTCAAAACAGCAACATATGCTGTTTTTCATTATGAAAGTACTTCACATGATTTGACACTTGTTTCTTGAAGGACATGGGAGAATAAACAGTTTATATCAAAGAAAAATCAAGGCAAGATCAGAATTCAGTAATTCCTTGAATGACATCTAGAACCGATACTGACTGAACAATATCCTCATAGTGCAAGGGTATTTTACTTGACCTAGGTGTGATCAGAAAGGAAAAGGCTACAGAAAGGAGATCTCACTTTTCTTTATCATATGTTTTGTATGTAGCTTTTTGCTTCATGTCTTGGAAACATAGAATAGCTTGGATTGGATGGACCTTAAAGAACTAGTTCCAACCCCCAATGATAATAATTACAATGATAAAACATATAATGATGAAAATTATAATGATTATAATGATAATATATAACTCATTCCAAATGATTAATTTCAGGCTAGTGTCTCCAGATATTACATATCAATTATTTCCTATTTTGTGTAGTAGGTAGGTTAGATTAGTCAATTACCCATAAACATTGTTTTGGTTTCCATGGTTACTCAGGTGATTCTGGCACTTTTCTTCCCCACCATTAGTTGCCACGGATACAAGCTGTCATAAAATACAGCAGCTACAAGTCAAGATTGCAGGGGTATAGTCCTTCTGCATGCTGCACTTATTTGCAATATATCTTGTTTGACACAGCATTTGAATCCTGAGGGCATAATCAGTGGACTTCTTTGAATTAACCAAGTTAATGCATTTATTATAAAAGGAGAGGATGCTCACCAAACATAAAATGGATATGACACGGCTACGTTGCCTGAAATAAAGCACTTGAGTAGCTTCTGGCAAAAGATAGGACTATCCTGATCCTAACTGTGTTATAAAATTCTAACCCAGACCAACAGAAACTGAATCAGAGCAGAGTGCTGTTGGCAGTTAAGGTCAATATTACCTTACCAACAGGGCAAATCTCCTGTTCTGTACAATAGGTACTTGTTAAAAAGAATCCACAGTATTTGCAAATGTCTGCTGCAATATGTAAATGGACAATATGAGACCAAACAGCCTATAAAAGTAAAAAGGGATAAAATAGGAAGTGCACGGAACTAGGTTTACATTTTTCTCCTCACAAAATTGCAAAGAGAGCTTTATGTGGACATTGGTATGTCTAAGTGTTTAAACTACTTGGAAATACACAGTAGACACAGGTAACCTGTGTTCAGAAACGGAGCCTTTATTGACCTCTATTAGACAGCGTGTAAAAAATAGATGCTCTTAGTAATTTTGCAGACCACATATATTAAAAAAATAAACTCCTGTATTTTCATTAGAACACAGTTCGCTACGATCTAAGTTCTTTTTAAGATTTTAAGTTCCCTAAGATATACGTTCAAATGGAAAAAAAAAAAAGAATGCATATACTTTTCAGACATAACAAACAACTTGCTGAAAATTAATAACTTCTAATCTTGCAAAAACTCAAAAACTGTTACACTGTGCTATAGCACATTATATCATCCTAGTTGCAAAAATATTTATTGTTTAAAAGACAGTGTAAAATATAACTTAGAAACCTTTCTGAATATTGTTGCTGTCTGAAACGACAGATCACATTTCTGGAGTAGAATGTGACTCTGAATAAAAAACACCTTCCCCCCCATGAAAGAGAAAGCTTTAAATTTTTTAATGGATGTTCACTCTCTGCTGTAAGTTCTAGAAATCAGGAAAATTAAGTGTCTAAATAAAAGCTTGAATTGTTCTTCTTCTGTCTTGATATTTTTGGAGAACTGTCCTTGTAAATTGATATCTCTTTATTTCTTTTTCTAAGACACTATGTTAAAATTTTAAATAATTTTAAAAAATCCATACAGGAAATTTATCATGCTTTCTTTCTAGTGTTAACTATATATTATTGACAGTAACTTTTTAAATGTACAAAATGTGGGAAAAAATAGAAATGGCTTTCACTTCTGAAACATACACTATCCTTGGATAAAATTAATGTACAGACTTCTCATCTGCTTGGGAACATACAAATAAATTCTAGAGTCTCCTGGTTAAAATATTATGTTGCAGTTTTAGATAGTTGACCATTCTTATACTAAGAGATTACAGAATCTGAGGTGGGAGTCACTAGCTGCAGACAAAGAAAGCCTGTTTGGGTGTTTGAAGTATAATTAGGTAATTCTTTTTCTTCTCTAAAATTGCCTCTTTTGCTCTCTTTTAAACAGATTTTAGCAACTTACATTGAAGTTTGAGTTTTGAGTTTGCTAGCTGATTAAGAATGTTAGTGGTCAGCTGAGTAAATATCTCCATGAAGAGATTTGCAAATTCATAATCATCATACTTAATTTAGGACCAAATTGAATAACATTAACTGTAGTTGAGTTCTTAGGCTACCAGTATTAAAAAGCAAAGGCATTAAAATTACACACGGAATTCACTAGGATGCTGCAAGCTTTATGGGAAAGCTGGTCCTCAAAACACTGCTAATCAAGCAGAAAACATTCCAGTAACACTGTCAAAAGTGTTGATGCAAAGTATAGAGCTAACTCTTTATGCTTGACCTAAACACAAAAATGAAGTTGGGATGTTTAGCTCCAACATTAGCAAGATTTTGAGGCCAAGATTTTCAGTGACTTTTAAGAACTGGACAAAATCACCTTGATTGAGTTGCACTCTTATCCGTGGAACATCCTTCTGTGAGTTGGAAAATAGCTGCATGGAAACAGAGAAAATATACTGCAGAATTTCAGCAATACTGAAAAAGTTGTGTAAAGCAACAATATGATGCACAGCGCCTGTCTAGGGTCTAGGGTGGTTTCAGGATATCAGACTTTTCTGATGCCTGTTCTGAGTCACTTACTTGACAATTCAACCTCCCTATGCTTTGTTTGAGTTTGTTTGAGGATACCAAGCTGTAGGTGTTTGAAGCCTTAGAGCTCTGTAACTTCTTGCCAACAGATGGTATGGAAACTAAGAGCTAACACAGGGTCAAAGGGAATTTGGCTGCTTATGGACTAGAAATACACAGAAATACCACAATCAGCTCACAAGCACTGAAACAAAACCAGCTGGATGCTGGGCAAACGTAAAACCTACCATGTATATTTTTCCCTAGCTGCCTGCTTTTGGCAACAATAGAGAACAGGACTAGATGAAGCTTTGCTTGACTGCGCTTATTAGAAGAAACACTTGACATGCAATTGTAACAACCAGCTCTCCAACGTAAAAGAGAGTAAGAATGAGTGTTACATGCAAGATTCTGCTCAAGATAAAACTACACTGTGAGATACAAAACCGCTCGAAGCTCAGTCTGGATAATTGGAAATAGACTGGATTTTCTGTTCTGAGCCCTACACATCCCCCTGTAACTATAAACAGTACAGTGATATGGTATGCAGTCACCCCAAGACATATGGTTATAAAAATGAACCATGATGACACCATTTATTTTTTAAAAAACCTCTATCTGCTTTAATTTCCCTGTTCCAGTCAGCTATTTCTTTCAGGAAGGCTCATCTTGCAGTACAATTTCTGGTTGAGTACCTTTGTCAGCATGGGTCAGAGATCATGGATCCAGCTGAGAAGACAAAAAGGCAACAGGGCCAGTCTATTTTATTCTAAGTCTATGTGTGTAAACATGGCAGTGTGTTTAACTCCTCTGTTTTCTACAGCTGACTTGTTTATGAGGACTGATTAATGCTGTGGGAACCAACAATTGCAGGCAATAGTGAAAAACTTCCAAAACACAAGGGGAAGACAGCTGCAGGGATCAGAAGGGTAAGAGCCTCCGTCTCACCTGCTGTGTCCCCACACACCCTTTCCTTCCCTCCCACCACGCTGGGACCCGAAAGCCCTCCCTGGGGGCTGCTGGCCTGGCCCTGCTGGGCATTGCACGGTGCCCTCAGCTGGGGCAGGGGGCTCTTCCTGCTCATCCCTACAGCCACAGTCATGGCATGATGTGAGATCACCAAGGACATTCAAATTGAGGAGAGGGATGGACAGTGAGAAGTAACCCTTCCTCTGTGATCAGGAGTCCTGGTCTCCTCCTGGCCTCAATGAGCTGCCCAGGAGTAAAGAAAAGTCACGTCTAGACACAGCCCTTCATTATTTTTAGCTATGTCAAGGGAAACCATGATATGACAACCGAAATAAAATTTTAAAGGACCTATTCTTAACATACCCAGAAAGCTTCTCAGGAGTAACACTCAGCTTAGAAACATCATTGTAAAGTCTCACGACAGCTGAGGCAGAAAACTCAGTATTTTATTCATTTATGTTCCCAAATAACTAAGAGCTCATAAAATCCTCAGATTTTATCTACTTTTTATGGAACAGCTTTCAAACTACCAGCAATAGAGAGTATTTGCAGTCTTTTTTATTATTATTAATTCTGAAAAGGTTTTTGTTTGCTTAGACTTTCAAAGAAATGATGATGATAGGGAAAAGTGTGGTTCAGCCTTGTTTGTGGTTTCTCACATTGCCAAACTGTATCTTTTATATTTGCCTTTTATACACCTTTAACCTATGTAGGTTTTTTTACAAGGAATGAATCTGATGTTAAACTAAATTACTCCCTCCAGCTTAAGTGACTGGGAGCATTTCAGTGCTAAGAACTGGGACAGTGATTTAAGTGATATCAGTGGTATGAAATTTGGAAGTCTAATTATTTGGGCCATCTGATGCAGAAAACGACAGTCTAGTTAAGACTCACAATGTCAGTTCATATTTACTGGCATTTTTAAGGAATGGCTTCTGCACCAGTCATCTCTCTGCATCTGTAACTTTGACAAAGCACGTGTTCACTGTTCTCCTCCAGCTGTTTGTGAGTGACTATGCCAGCACCAGCAAACAGTGCTCACACCTTTTGATTTGCTTCACATTCTCTTCTTCCTCACTAGGAGGAAAGAAAAACCATGAGGTTTGCTTTCATCGCTTACATCTCCCATCCCTCCCTGGGAGTTGCAGCTAAAGGATTCATGGGGAAGGTGAAGACAGGGGGTAGGAATTCAACATTCCTAAGGATCCCAAAGAAAAGGGAAAGCACATTAAACTCATGCTTTGTCAAAGAAGTATAAGTTTATGCGCCCTTCTACATTATGGCTACTTTTGTTTATCTGTGTACCCTCAGGACTATTTTGAAAGAAAGGAAAAATGCTATTAATGGCTGTTGTTGTAGGACAGATTTTTAATTTGGAGAAGAAAAAAGAGGTTTCAGATCTTTGTGTGACTTAGCATCACGCCTAAGCTGCAGATCCATCTCTAGCACTGACTAACTGCTCCCTCCTTTGATCGGCAGAGTTTCTTCACCTTTGAAAGAGTGAGTGAGTGGGGATGTAATATTTTTATTAGATACAAGCCAAGTCGTAACACTTTGTAAGAGACAATTCATTTTTCTAATTACAAAGACAGGCAATAATAAGATCATATTTGGTGCAATTAAGTGGTTAGTCATTCTTCCAGAATGAGAAAATCTTGCATACAGCTTTTAAAAACCTTTTTGAACTACAGTAAAAGCAATCATATTTTTAAAAAAAAAGGCATAAATGCTAAACGTTTTACTGACTATTGAATATTAAGCAAGCACTACATCTTTAATTAAATATATTTTAAACCACTTAGTAAGTACCCAAATTGCTGACAGTCAAGTGACAGAGCCCTTATATCAATTTACCTCTTATATTGATGTAAAAGGCAAAATAGCAGCTGAATATGGCAACTAAAAGTGGTAAGAAAACACCATAAATTAAAGGTAGAAAAACCGAACTGTAAAACCTAACAAAATATTTATTAGGCTACAACTTAGAATTTGAATTCTTTTCCTGAATCAGAATCCATATGATATCATGGAAACTATCCATCCCAAAGGATTTACACAAACATGGAAAATAAGGAAATGCAGTGATTATCTTCTATTGATAATCAGTAACAACAATGGACCTTGATAAAATTCCATATGATCAGAAGCATTATTTTATTAATACTTTGATTTAGGTATCAAGAAAAGCAACTTCTTCTGAGGATCCAGGCAAAGCTTTAAACATTTCTACATGAAAATACCTTGAAATTACTAAAACAGAAGAGATAAAATAAGGAAATGTGTGGAGGTAAATAATAATTAGATTAATTTTTTTAAAAAAGGGGGAGAAGCAAAACCACAGTAATCATAGGAAATCATTTTATCTTGTTTAAAAGTATACATCTAAAGAACACCTATGCTCTTAACTATTGAAAATAATCTGATATTAACAAGAGAAAATAATCTGAAACTGTAAGTAAAAAATATTTGTTTACAAAGAGGCTGTCATTTCAGTAAGGCTGAAAAAACGGGAGGCTTAAATGGAAGATGCAGTAGGTAGGAATGTTGTTACATTACAATTGAAATGAAAGTAACTGCATCTGCAACAACCCATGGTAAAATCGTTACTCTGTCATTATTTAGGGATTCATGCATACTTGACAAGAAATGGACTAAATAATATACAGAAATGTTGTACAGCTACAGTTTTGATTAAGGAAAGGGGTAGAAGTGTAGATCTGCCTCAATGAAATATACTTCAATGAAATATACAATGAAATATACTTCAACAACAGAAGAAAGGAACGGATTACACCATGTCACTCTAACCTTTTGCACTCTTACTAGATTTCCTGATACTGTCACTGGTGGGACAGAGTAGCCAATAAAAACCTACTCAGATGCAATTTGTCAAGGCAGAAGCGTTACCTGGGCTGGCAGTAGAAATGACATGTAAGAACAACTGACACAGCGGACAACTGTGGCCAAGGGGAACTCACCTCATTCCAGCTTTCAAAACTTTGTACAATTACTGAGGAATCAAAAAAAAAATCTGTCTCAGATGCCCTGAAGGTGAATATTACCCTCTTTTTCAGTGTTGGTAGACTCTTCCTTGAACTGAAAGAGATGAAGTTATTTTACCTATTTAAATGGGAGGTGGGAAAAGGGTATTTTCAGAAAGGTGCAATGCAGTCTAATAAGGGTTAAGTAATGTGACCAAAGTGGCATATGTCCCAAACCTCTTTCTTTTGGAACAGACGTCACATGGAAAACTTCAGAGCAGCTGGTTTAGCAAACCAAGTGAGAAGGGGAAGGAGAGTAGGGTGCAGGGTGATTGGGAGGGCTGTGCCCACTCCCTGTAGTGGGAGGAACCTCCTCTATGTCACCGTACTGTCGTGTTATGCCCCAGGTCAGGGCTTCCCTGTCACAGCAAGAAGCTGCTCATAAGGTCCACTTGGCAGTGATGGGGGGTGCATGTCAGAGGCAGACTCCAAAATGACCCTGGATATCTGGTGGTGAGTTAATCGTCCTGGGTGATGACAGCTTCACAAGACTTTTGTCTGATGAAATGAAAGCACTTACTCTAGGAAGGCAGCTGGAGGTAACCAGATCAACGTTTACCTAGAAGGCTACTTTTTGAAGTTTTAATGGTTTTCAGATAGCATTACAGCATGCTGAGACTATTATTTCATGATCATTAAGCCTATTAATTTATCAATGATATGAAAGGCAAGAACTGGCTCAGCAAGAAAATACCTTCTTAGTAGCCTCAGCCATCTGCAGCAAACCTGCCGTCATGATCTCTTTTGCCATTTCATAGCATTTCTGGAATTTGCAGACTGGCAACAGAACAGGCACCAGGTGCTGCTGCTGGGTTTATCCAACGGGAGCTCTTTACTCCGATTCCTTTGCGTTTGCGTAGGAGTAGCTGCATCTTGATCAGTCAGTGGGGAAGACAGTCTGGAAAGTCAAGGGCACTGGATCAGCCACCCCTGTGCAGGGAAAGCAAACAGGGACAGTTACTGCTTTCATCCTTCTCGTCCTGTTTTAATTAAGATAGTGGGAGGAACCTCCTAACAGGACATGCAGAGGATTTGTGTCCCTAAGCTTGTGCTGTGCTTAGGAGCCTTTTGTATACCTGCACAAATCCTTCAAAAAGCACTAACATTGAGTGAATAATCCTTCCTGCAGAGAAAATAATTTTAAAAAATAAAATTGTGCCATTATATCTGGTGCCTTAACAGTCAGTAAAATTAGGATCACACAACTATGTGAAGTTTTGGAGGACAATTTTCTTCTCCCACTGGGTGAGTAAATCAACTCCCAGCGCTGGCCGGAAGGCTTCAAGGCTTGAGAAATGGGGCTGTCACAAAGGAAAGATATCCAGGCTTCCTTCTCTCTGCCCATACATCCTCTTCCAAGTCAAGCAGATTTGGTCAACAACGGAAAGAATAAGTCTTCTCTTCCTTTTGTGTTGCTATTAGAACATTTTTTAGGAATTCGCATGATACTTTTTTACTTCAAATATGTAGACTCAGTCTCCCTAACCTGGGCAAAACAGCCAACATGCCAAAATCACAAAAACTGTGGAATCAAAATTGGCATAACAACATAACAAAAAAATTAATAAAATGTCAACAGACAGCTCCTTTAGGCTCCTTCATATATATTCAAAAGCAATCCACTATTACAGTTCCAAGATGTCATTCCTTACTTTAGAGAGCAAGCACATGAGTCATGACCTTCCCATACTGAGGAAGACTTAAGTAGCTTCAGGAAATACCATAACAGACCGTTGTTGAAAACAGTTGGAAGGGTGGGAATCAGATGAGGAGGTAAAAGCTGTCGTTCTCTTAAGAGATGGCATCTTTACATCTTTGAAATGCTTTTTTTTCATCATCCTCTAATACCTGCAAAATACTATTTACCCTGAGTCAAGCCCCGGCAATTCATTAAAGACTGAGCAGAACTAGGCTATACAGTAGCATCACTAACAGGTGGAACAGAGGATTTGGTAACTTGACAGGCTGGTACAAAACAGCATGAAACCTTTGCAAGTAAAATTTGAAATCCATTGCTCTTTTTCTTTTATTTCACTTAAAAATGAAATTGCTTGTTCCAAAATGTTGCTGAGGTGGATATACTTATATCACTTCTCTATGTCACATGGACTTTGGTGTTGAGTAGAAAAATGCCTCTTTCCAAATCAAATTGGTCTATTATTTTGGAGTAGAGCTGTAAAAGTCAAAGAAGCAATCAAACCATTTCTACATGCTCTGACTGCCAACAGAAAATGGGAATAAGGCAAGAATAGAGCAAAATCATAGACAGAGAAATGCTGAGTATTTTGTTGAAAAGCAATGCTGAATAAACCATGGGTTCTCTTACAGAGGTTTCAGACAGAGATACTTGACATTAGGATGTGGGACTTTGCCAGATGAGCAGCATTGCGTCCCCAGCCCAATGTTTTTCAGAAAACTGGAAATGTAAGGATCAGAAGGAAGGTAGAATGAGGATGTGTGAGCTGGGGAGCATGCCCCAGTGCAGCTCACGCCAGACAGGTGCTGTCCTCCTGCTACAAGTTCCCGTGCAGCCAGTCACTGGGAAATCCCTACCAGGAGTAACAGAGTCCCCAAAACATTGCACGTGGAAACACAGCAGCCAAAAGCTGCTCAAGAGGCAAAGGTATGGAGACCTGCAGGCAGCACGACAATACACGACTGTGGGATCCCACCTTCAGGCCCCTCGGCACACCAAGAGCAGTACCGTGGTCGCCTTTCGGGCGCTGGTACAGAAAGCGGCGTGAGGCAGAGGGCCCGGCTGCCTTCCCGCTACAGCTTGTTGGCTCAACACCTGCAGACCTTTGCTGAAGGTCTTCGGACCTGGGAGACCTCTCGCTGCTCTATCTCCAGGTCGCGTCCCTGGAACAGTAAAAGCCCCGTCGGTGTAACGCGAGGAAGGTGCCAGGGCTCCGCCGCAGCCCTGTCCGCCGCGTGGGGAGGACAGCAGCGGGAGCGGGGCCGCCGTGCTGAGGGGGCTGCGCCTCCCGCGCTCCCCCTCCTCAAGATGGAGACGCAGCACCTCCTCGCCTTGCAGGAAG
>VZRO01003937.1:881805-943200 GCA_013397915.1 Daphoenositta chrysoptera | reverse complement strand
GGGTGCAGCCCGAGCTCCGGGGGAAGGAGCTCTGGCACGGCTGCGAACGCCGGGCTGGAAGGCTGCGGGACAGCGGTAGCGATGGGCGCCCGCTCTTCCAGGGAGTTCTCCTTCACTCCTTGACTCCCCCGACTGCGTGTGGCAAAGTGTGTGTCCTGTGCGACCTGTTAGGCCGGGAGCATGGGGACATACAACAGTGGGCTGCTTTGGAGAAATGTGTGTGTTTGTTGGTGTTTAGTTGGCAGATAAATGTATATATTTATGTACGTGTAGAAAAATATGTATTTATGTATGAAGGCTCAGTTTCGATAGCATATTTCCTAGGTGTGCATGTGCATTTAGCTGTGTCTGATTCGAGATCAGAAATCATAGCGTTGTGTTGTTCTGTGTGTGTATATATTGATATTTATGTACCCAAGGAATGTAACAATATTACCCTCCCCAAGCTGCTCTCCAGTCTTCGGACAAAGTGTGTTTTTGTTACAGCCCAGACTTGTATTTATGTGTCTGCTGAGCATGGTGCTAGTGTGCAGTCTGTGAAATGCTTTGTCAGATTGCATTCTGAGCAGCAGAACAGAGCTTAAATAGGAAAAAGTGCTATGTGTGATTTTTATATCACTGCAGTTTTGGGTGTTATCTGCATTATGATTGCTATACCGAAACAGTTTCATCCTTCTCCTGACCCCCTTCAGGCACCTATTGCAGAATAGTCAGATAGATGAGAACAAAATGAAATGCAAACTGTTTTGCCCTCTATTCCTCCTTATCTGTTTATACTGTAGGAACACTCTCATGTTCCTCACACTGACTGCATGACAAGATAGTGGAGTTGATATATTAAACTCTGGGGTAGGTTCTCTATCTGTTTTTGCCTTTGCAATATCTTGTAGTTGGAGACTGGTCCTCAGCCACAAACCTCTGAGAGATGTTTGTTTCATGTAAGTATCCACTCCTCGTGTTTGATAAGATCAGACTGTTGCAGTTGATGTTTCACAGTTGGGCATTGCATTGAGCCAAATCTGAATCTTTAAAAACCTGGCATATATGCCAGAAAATGGATATTTAATAGGTAATACTGTCTATACTCGTTTTGGTAGCTTAGATGATGGGAGGTGAGCTGCTCAGCATGTTGTGGGTCCGAGTGGTGCAGGTAAGGTGAGAGTGTGTGTGTACAAGCTTCTTGGGCTGATGCTTCTCCCTAAGCACAAGGCAGTGGAGAATGCAGTGTAGCCTGGATTTTACATTATTTAAGATAAGTGGAATTATGGTCATGGTGGTCTGTGGAGTATGCTGTGCACTGGGGTTGCTTGCCCAGTTTAGCCTTTTCCCCACCATTTCCTTTGGGGAGTACTGTGACAGAGGGCTGAAGGAGCACTTCTGTAACACTTCTGAAAACTTTAGGTTCCACAGAGAACACGTGCAACTATTAATGTGCTTCTCTTCACTAGTTGTGTATCAGTGAGCTGTAATTCTGTCGATTCTAATGAGCTGCACAGAGTGAAGAAGTTTTGGTGACCTGGAGATGCTGTAGTTTGGCTCAGCTTTGCAGAGTCTCACCACTTTGGTTTTGGATACTGTCTGAGCAGGCTGCTAATTTCAGTGACATGGAGATGGGGGAATTACCATGGCCAGGTTTCTGAACCTGCTAGTGAAATCTCCATCAGGAGTGCTTTAAAAACAGTTTATTCTCTCTCCTACCCATATACAAAGACATGCTATCTCTTTCAGGTGGAGTCTTTCTATCCCTTTCCAGCTGTACCTTCTGTAATGTTGGAGCAGGCTTGCTATGGGTTTACCATTGGTATGGACTTTGCTTACAGATCTTTCTTTTAAGAAAGTGTGTGGGAAAGGTTTATGTATGCCAGTTTTGATATGTTAGTATGTTAGGTACTAAATGTATATCCTTAATGGGAAACTGGTGATTAAAGGTGGAGCTGTGAACAAGTGCTGCATATCCAGCAGTCTACAATTTCAAGACTGTGGAGAAAGCAAAAACCATTGTAATGGATATTGTACCCATGGGGAGAAATCCTTCCTACTGTCAGGCAGTTAGCTTTCAATTTCTGTCACAAAGTGTCTTTCTGTACAAATTTATAATCTAATTTAACAGCAGATATAGTTGCTTTTCCATTTAAGCATCTAATCTCTTCCTGAATGATGCCAGGGTATGACCACTGAGTATTTTTCAGGATGATGTGACTTTGTTCTAAGCAGATTGGAATTGGGTCAGTCCATTTGGACTTAATATGAATGTGGTTAGTCTAATGTCAGTTTTCAGCTAGTTAACCTTGATGAAGGGGCAGTTCAAGGGTTGTTTCCTGTCCTAATGCATTTTCTTTGATAAATCTGTCCTCTCTACAGTTTGTTAACTGTTCTGCGAGTTGCAAGAAGTTCCCCTAGTAAAATATAGATGGGTTCTAGAGAAATAAAATGTGCTCAGTTATCTGAGATTGGGCTCCAGAAGTTTGCATCTTAGGGGAGTGTGTGTGAGCACGTGTGCTTTAGCTGTTTATTACAAGCAAGTGATTTTCTGAACAGCAGAGTTAATGAAAATTTCTTTAAAGTTGTGTCTTGAGATCAAAAAAAGATTTTTTTATTGTCTTTCCCTGTGCCTCCTCATTTTTGCCATGTAGCTCCCTCTTTCCACAGACTGGCCTGATTTCATGACACATGGGCTAACATTTTCAATTATGGAAACTGGATGGCGTATTTTATGAGGTTTGAGCCTGCAGATGTTCAAATTGCAGTTTTGCCTTCTCTGGCCTGGCTTATTTTACAAAAGTCATGAGAATTTAACTACCTTCTGGTAATCTGTTCTTCTCTGGTTGAAATCAATGAATGGCTTAAAGGGTACAGAAGTGAAAAAGAAAATCCATCAGACAAGATTTTTCTCTGCAGGAGAGCAAGACTAACAATGGACATAAAAACTTGGCATGGTCATGTGGGTCAAAAGACTTCCCCATGTCTAGAAATGGACATGCAGCATCCAGCTGCATTAAAACTCTTTTTCTTGAAGGTGATAAAATAGCAAGACAAGTTGAGAGAGTGTATATGTACTTCATTTGGAAGATTTGGGCTTTTCTGGCTGTCTGCTGTTGTACCGATGCCCCTTATGCAAGCTTTTTCTCCTGCAGTGTGTGTTATTGTATCTCAGGCAGTCATGTGTTCAATACTCTAATCTCAGAAATGGTCAATTAACTTTGTTGACATTAGTACTTATATTACTTGTTCCAGTCTCTGCCAATCAATCTGTGAACAGCTTTGAAAATTTTCATAATTAGATTAGATAAGTCTGATTTTGTCACACCATAGCATGATTGCTGTCAAATCCTAGTGCATCCATTTGACTTCAAGTGTCATTCTAATGTTTCTTCTACTATATGGTGCTTTGTTCATTAATGAAGGTAATATGTATCACCTGAAGGCCATAATCAAGAAAGTGCATCTCATGTAAGGGAAGTGGGTTCAGAGAACTTCTGCAGTGAAACTTAAATTTTGATGTAGTAGTTTTGCATTGTCTTCCTCCACAATGTTTGCATTGTGAATACTGGTAGTGCTGGAGTGTCAAAGTAAAACTAGTCATTAATTTAAGTGCAGCAATTCAAATTGCACTGTACAATAACATAAGAAGTTTTTGCAACTCTTTCTGTAGCTAGTATTGCTTTGGCTGAGGTTTTAAACTTGTTTGGTTTTTTGGTTTGTTTTTTTTTTTTTTTGAGACAGCCTCATGTTTTATATGACAGCTAGCCTCTACATTTCAAAGACAGAAAGAATCTGCAATTTCCTTTGAAGTGTGATCATCTCTGTGTTCAGCACTTCTGAGATCGGTGTCCAGGGTCCCTGCATAGTATGTTTGCAAACCTGGTCTCCAGTCTGCAAATACTCGCTTTGATGCTTAGGTAGAGATCATGTTACAAGAAGAGTCATCTTTGAATTTTCTTTTTAAATATTAGATACTAAATAGCACTATTATTGCAACAGTTGAATTGCAACAGTTCAAGTTATCATAAAAGAGATCTTCTAAATCCTAACACTGACTTAAATGGGGTCATGACTGTCCCATGAAGTTTTTCTTAAAAAGAAAAAAAAAAAGGTCATTATTTAAAGTCTTGACCAGTCTATAAAAACTATGAATCTTGTGGTTTTAAATTGTACGGTTTTCTCTTCAGTAGAGAGAGAGGTTTTTTTTCTACTGAAAATTGAGACCTTTTCAATAATTACTGCAGTTCAGGAAATGGCACTTTAAGAAAATTTGTCAAAATCCTAAGAACTGCAATTCAACAAATGTGTTTTTAATCAATTAATTGTTCCTTTTAATTTGAGGATATGGAATATAAGTGGAAAAAATTGCTCTTCATTTTAGCTCAATGCTATAGCAAAGCTTTTTGTAGTTTTAGGATAGTCATTTTTGACCTTGAGCAAGTGCAAAATCAATACATTCTTGTGTTCTGTGCAATTATGCGATTCAGATTAAACTAGCCATGTGAGAATCTTTCTTCCACCCCTCCTTATAATTTCCTCAAGTTTCTCCGGAAGAATCAACCTGCACTTTCAAATTGTCCCTCTGCTGCACAGGGATGCCTCAGCACCTAGCTGGAGCCCGCTGTGCAGGGCAGCTTGCTGTGTGTAATTGCATTCTGCCATAACAGCACTTGGAGGAACTAGGCAGTCGCTTGAGACCACACGACTTTGTCACAAAGGCCTTCAGTCAGCAGTTGGGCAGTAGCAAATTTGGGTTCTGCAAAATAAAGAAGATTTCTACCACCTTATCTGCAGTTGTCTTTTTCTCAGGCACTTTGCTAAATCTCTTTTTGCTTTTTCCATCTGAAGCTCAAAACTAATGTTATGTACACCCATTGGATAGTTTTCTTCTCTGATCTGTTTTCCTGTTGGAAAAAAAGTAGTTAAATACTAGAAGATCAATAGATAGATAGATAGGTTCTTCATGACAGGCTAGATGAAAATCCCGAGGGTGATGCAAGGTTGCTTTGTCTTGCCTCTGTACTGTGGAAGGTACAAGATACCATCTTGTTCCTTCAAGCTCTCCTTTTATGGGTCTCACTTAATCTTCATTGTGGAGTACATATTTGAAGATTGCCTCACTTACCCTTTCTCTCTCCTCTATGTCCTTGTGAAAATGGAAAACAAATGGAGACTGAGTATAATGCTTTAGCTGAGTTGTCCAATAGTTTGACTATTAGCCTTCTGAAGGAGATATTTTGATGTGTCTGGCCGGTCAGTGGGGAGAGAAAGGCTTTCAGGTGTCTAGTGATCTCACTCTGTGCGACTAACTTTTCCTAAGGCTTAGTTTTTGATTAGTCTTCCCTCCTTGCTGGGCTGGCTGACCTCAAGGCTATACAAATGTCTGTATTGAAAATTAAGTAGTAACAATCCTGAAACATGTAAATCCTGACACTAACACAAATAGTGTTTTTATATCTTAGCAGAGCAGTTCCACCATTCATTGGTGGGTTTAAAATATTCTTTCCTTCCTTGTCAATAGCTCTTGACACCACATACCCCTGCTAACTCTCTCACCTTTAGGATTTCTACAATTGTTTGCTCTCTCCATGACAGTTGTAATAAAGGCTGCTTAAATCTTGTAGAATAAAACTGTTCTTTCTATGCAGCACTGCTCTTTTCTCTTTTCTCTGACTGTTTGTTGTCACTTAGCAGTGGATACCAGTGGAGCTAGTGGAGCACATACTATCCAGCTTGACATGACAGAGTATATTCAGCTATTCAGTTTGTTGTTTTATCACCATTAACTTGCAGTTTTGGCCCTGGACTTGACTGAGGAAATTTATACAGAGTTGGGATATAATGCCAATCTAATGTCAGCCTTCACTGAAGCCTGCAGCAGACCCTCTTAATGAAGAAGAGAGACATTTGCAATTATAGCTATATCCTGCAGCTGCAATAACTTCCCATCGGTAGTCACGGTTTTGTTTTCAAGTATAAGTACCTATTGTTAGAAAATTGTGTGAGAGGAAGGTGACTTTGCACAGGTCATAAGCATTGATGACTCTGCAGTATCTTCCTCATCTGCTGAAGGGTTTGAAAATTATCCCCTTTATTTAGATGCCTAACTTGTGGCTGTTTTGATGATGTGTGTTCTTACAGCATGTGTTATTGCTAGACGTCCTAGTGTCTGCACATGTCCAGCTGTCTGTTACTAGGGACAAATGCTACTGGCATGAAGTTTAATTTTCCTCCCTTCTGCAGTATTTATGCAATGTTAATGCTCAGCTATTAAGTAACTGTCTCAGGTATTAATGCAGGTACCATAACTGATAAAACAACTAATTTGAATTCTTCATGAGAAGTGGATTTCCTGAAGGATTGTCTTGTACTATGTTTAATAGAAATGCTGAAATGTGTTTTTGTGTATAGATGCTTTCATTAGGTGTGGTAATACATTCATTTAGTCAGCCAGCCTGCTTTATAAAGGAGGTGCTGTCAGTTCAAAAGTGGGGGTTTTGCTTTTACCTGTATGTTGAGTTTCAGATGCTGTTTCAGTATTTTTTTGGCATGTTCCCTAGCTGTGCTAATGACCGGAATGGCAAGGAGGCAAGGAGCCCCTGCCTCCCTTTCCTGCCAGTGCCAGTGTGGCTGGGCCCAGTGTTCAGGGCCCTCACCCTGCTAGAGGTTTCTGCTGCCTGGCGGTGCTCTGTGACTGCCTTCATGACACCATTTGTCCCCATCTCTGATTTTGTTGTCGTACAGGGATTCTGCTACACCTTTTGTGGAGTCCCAGCATACGGCCTTATGTTCTATTTGCAGTTTTACAGCTGTAGGATTTGATTGTATTCCCAGACACAGGTAATTCAGTCTGTACATGTTCTTACTGCTAATGGCCCTGCCTAATTATGTGTAGGACCTGGCAATATAGTTCTGCTTGGCTGACCCCTTTCTCTAAGGGAGAAAATTACTTGAGTCTGCATTTAAGTTAAGGTGAACCAAAATGCAGAGTGAGATCTGGGGTGGAGGAGAGGAGGAAAATGAAGGTAATTCCTTTTCCTTGAAAATCTGTTGTACTTCATGTGTTATCTGTGAAAAGATGTGGTCCTTATCAGCAACCGCATGTGTTTAAAAGATCATGAAGTCAAAATGTTTGTATGGAGGGTTCAGTTCAGAATTTCCCCTTATTCTGTTGGCTAGAGCACTGCCAGAAGCTGCCAACTGGAACAGAAAAACATAGTTTTCAGAGTAAGGCAATATATGTATAATATATATCTGTTTTGACCATACCTGCTTCTCAAGGCTGCCATCCCTCTTCTAGCTAAGAGTGCAAGTCAGACTTGAACTCTTAAGAGCCAAGAAATGCCAAAGTAATTACCAGCAATACTGTCTGCATGTGTTGTTGTAAAAATAACAGGCTTTGTGTTATATGTGAAGCATAGAGATTCAGCTAGCAAATTAATCTCATGGCCTTAGTTATTTTTAACTGCTGGGATTTGAGGGCTAACCACCTTAAATTTTAATGTGTCTTGTGTTTGTGTGATGAAACTTGCACTTGTGTGGAACAGAGAAGTATCATGGGGAAGATAAGAGAAGCATTGCATGCACACACTGCAGGGCTGTTTACTGTTTTAACAGTTCAAGAAGGCACACAGTGTCTGGTAGCTTTGTTCTCATCTGTGGATCAGAAGCTGTGCACTGAATTGTGACTGGGTGTGCTTTGTGTCTGAGCTTGATCCTAATATCAGGAAGCACAAGCTAGTGTTGCCGTGAATACGAGCTCTTTTATTATGTGGAAATTAAACATCAATAGATGTGGAGCCACAAAGGAGCATAGGAGGAGACAGTGCTGCTTTTGTGCATCGACTGTATCCTCACATGGTGTGTCCCATCAGGATTCAATGAAGATTGTACATGTGATCCAAAGTCTGGCATTTTGCAGCTTTGTTAAGTTGTATTTTCTTAATATAAATTTTTAAAAAAGAGAGAGGAAAAAAAAAAAGAAACCAAACCCCCAACCATTTGCTTCAATAACTTTTGTTTCTGAGCACAGGACAAGTAATGCTGAAAAAGTCTTGATCATTTGCACCATCTCTCAGTGTTTTTCTTAGTGTTGCTAAAAGTAATCATGTGGACTCCTCAGGGATGTGTTCTGTAGGAAATAGAAGCTGCTATTTGTCTCTTTTTAGTGACAGTGAGATTGTAAAGTTGGCCTTGCAGAGGAAAAGGCCTATAAAATAAACAAATTATTTTTCTGCCTCTGATTGTGGTTAATTCTGACCTCATGACGTTCTGATACCAAGCCTGATGCATTTTTCCTTAGGCTAAAGAACTAAAGTCTCTCTTAGGCATCTGGTCCATTTGGCCGTTTCTGGGAATGAGTGAAGGTTACAGCAAATGCACAATATCTCAGAAACCTTGAGCTGCGGTTGTAAGTTCTTCAGCAAATCATATTTTTAGTGGCTAACAACTTTTCCAAGTCTAGAAGGATTTCCATAGAAACAAGAAAAAGGCTGTATGTGAAATTATGGTCTTAGCATAATAATATCTCTTCTGCCTCTCAAGGATGAAGTATATGGGGTTTGTGCGAATAAGTTGGAAATATTTATTAGGAACATAGCTTACTAATGCTCCTCTGTTTTTTTTTCTCAAAAGCCACAGGAACACTTCAAAAACTGTTGAAAGGTGAAGTCTATAAAAATTCTATGCTCTGTACATTTTTCTGGTTTGGTTTGAGTGTTCTGAAATACAACACCAAATAAAAATAATCACTTTGAATAATGTGTTAGAATAAATGTGCATGGGCAAGTGTATGCTGCTGGATTCAGCTGGAAAGGCTTAAGAAATCCTCTCTTTTCAGCTGGAGATCCCTGCCTGCATAACTGAGAGCGGGATAAATAGACTGTCTCATGGTGAGGGTGACCATATACTGGCAGATTGTCCAAGAAGGTTGTGGCGTCTCCATCCTTGGAGATACTGGATCTGTTTGCACATCGTCCTTGGGAGCCAACTCCTGGCTGCCCCACTTGAGCTGGGGGGTAGACAAGGTGACTTCCAGAAGTCCCTTCCAACCTCAACCATTCTGTGGATGGGTTGTGTTAATCTCCATAGTTCATTTCAGTGTGAAATTAAACAATTTCATTTACTTCACTTTTACAATGAAGTCAAAAGACAAGGCTCCATGTTGTGGGACCTTCAGGACTGACTCTTGCCCTCTTATGCACAAGTGCTCATTTCTGCTCAGTTGCCAATGATCCTGTACCCCGACACTGCTCAGTGGCTGTTTCAGTGGCTGCATAAGTGGAACGTTTAGAATGACTTGGCTTTAAAAAATAAGAACTTTTGTTTTTTTTAGTCTGCTTCAAAACCAAATAAATTTATAGTTGATGGAAGGACAGAAGAGCAAATAGGGAATGCAAGACAGCAAAAATGGCCCTGTTGCTGAAAATTTTGTATCATAGAAATAGTACCTGGAAGCATCCAGACAACCTTCTGCTCTTTCTCAGGTCAAACCTTACTAAATTTGCTACAGAGGAGCACAGCTATGTGTATTCTATCAATAATTACTTCCTGAGAGAACATCTAATTGCAGGTATTAAAAGAGCATCATCTTAGAAGCAGTATAGTGTTGTGTGTTTGATTTTTTTTTTTTGTGATCAGAGATAATTTTTCTAACTGTGCAGCATAGGAATAGATTGGGAGACCAGCTTACTCTTCACTAAGGCAGCTGCCTTAAGAAGGGGATTTTGCTTTATGTTGGATAGAACAAAGGTCACAGAAGTTGGGTGTCAGGCTTCTGGAAAGTTAGTAATAGTCTTTCCTGGTTTTACAGAGAGCTTTCCTAAAGCCTTATCTTTTTGTATTTGGGACAGTCCTTGCTCTAGTCATGTTCTGTAGTCATTTTGCTTGTGTTTTGAGCAGAGTTAATGCTTGTACCCCAGGCTTGAGGAGAAGTTGTTAGAGTCCAATATTCTCTGACCAGGCTCATTTAGATATTCCATGTGTAGAACAAGCAATGTCTAATATCAGATTTAATTATTTGGAGATACTTACTGTGACATGGGGTTCCTGATTTAGTGAAGTAATACAAAGTATACTGAAATCACAATGCAAATATCCAAATATCCATACTTGGCAAAATATAGCAATGGCAATATACAGTTCTGTCTTAATACCAATATGATTCCCATTACTGGTCTCTGTAATCCCAGCATCACAACATTGGGCATCCTCTGTCACTGGGATGGAACGTGTGGGTTGAAGGTAGCTCAGGCCTATTGCTGTCTTTGAAATTTTTTTGTTAGTTGTTCAGTTTTTATACTCTGTATTGGGTTAAACCAGCTGTTCACTTGTCTTGTGCTGGTGTGGCTTGCTCAGGGAGGCAGTCACACTTTAATGAACTAACTGGGGGGAAATATTTACACCATCAGTTGATCCACTCAGCTGTTGATAGAACACCTAACATCTAAGACAAAGGCCAGCCTCTGGTCCGTTCTGTCTTGAGATAAATACATGTCCTGCTTTGGAAAAGCTGTAGTCAGTCACAGAAATGCAAGTTGCAGACCAGGGTCCAGTTGTTTGTGTGATTTAGAGACATGCCACCTATAAAGGATCCCTTCTCGGAGAGCAAAAGTCCGACTGCTGAGCTGCTAGGGTTCCTACTCTAGCTCAGTCAGCCCTGGCATGTCTAAGTAACTTACTTTTCCTTTTGCAAGGGAGAAAACCTAGACGGTCTTTCATCTTTATCTGTGGCGAGAAACCTACCAAGAGCAGCCAGTTAGCAGCATTTCTATCATATGTAGATGTAGGTAGCTGAAATATGAATGTCATGAAATGAATGTGGGCTACTCTGCCTTGAGAAGGGCTGTTCACTGAAAAAAATACTACCTGTGTTTTCATTTACAGAAGTATTTTTTGGTCAAGAATCCATTTAGGATCCTTTGTGTGGGGGGAGTTTGGCTAAACTAGCTTTTTTCTTGCATGAGTCTTGCATGAGTAATGTTGCTTTGAACTGTTAATTCCTTACATCTATTTGTTGCCTAGGATGCCTTACTTGGAGAATTTAGTGTCCTGACAAGGAATGTTTCCCTAGAAATTCTGGAGGAGTGTCTGCTTGCATTGCCTTGATATCTGGGAAAGAATAGCTTGGGGACTGCCTCAAAAGCTGACTTAACACTGCATGGATCTTAGCATGGACAATGCTGTCTGTGATTCCTCAGTTAAAGGTACCTGCTAGTTTAAAGTCAGAGCTAATCCAGGGTCTGGATAACTGCAGACAGAATATTTGTGGGGTTAGAGGTACTGGAGCCCAAGAGTGCAAGTATTTCTGAGATGTTTCTGTATCTCTAGAGAAAGAGATTTCCAGGTGGGTAATTTGTTCTGTATCTTCAGCTTGCCTGATCTGCTATGTCATCTATCAAAAAGTCAGTCAGTAATGATAAAGCCTGCATGTCACCTATCTATTGTCTTTTACTGTGACATTCTAATTAATGCTCACATCTGACCTATTTTTTCCTGTGCTGTCTGTTTCAGTGCTTGATGGCCGCAGCAGGGCACTAAACAGTATCAGAAAAGAAAACAGTGTTAAGACCCATAATTTCCACACAACCAGCCAGAAAAGCAGGTGTCACTGCCTTCCTGGTGCAGCATGGCATTCGGACCTGGTGTTCTCTGCCTGTTCCTATGGACAATAACAGGTAGGAGTTTACTTCTCATGTGTCTGAGTCATCTAGACAGAACAAGTGAATTAAATGCTCCTGGAGTGTGTATACAGCTGTGAAATAAATATGAATAAGGCAAGAGCTGGGAAATCTTGTGACTCCTCAGTGTAAAAGGCTTTTGTAAGGTACAGCTTCATAACTTGCAATGGAGGAAGGCAGCTGTGAGTAGCTGTTTGAAGCCAATTTCATCAGGCTGTTTTGGGGGACATGCATGGGGCAAGAGTGGGTAGTGGGAGAGTTCAAAGAGTTTTCCCTCTTTTTCTCTTGCAGGACAGCAATTTAAGAATGATGTGTTGCTTGGATTGTGAGCTACTTTTTTGTTCTGAATTACTATAAGGTGGTTTATTTATGAGTAGCATAAATACACTGGTTCACATCTCTCACCTCATCATCCTCTCTACAAACATATATATCCTTTCAAAAAACCACAGGAATGTCCTATAAGTTTCTGCTTCAGCCACAGGGATAGGTAATTTATTTCCATAACCAGACAGATGAAGAATGATAGCAATTCTTAATACTGCCTCTGTCAGAGAGAGACTTAATCTGGTGCAGGTAGTTTTGACATGGTAACTGAAGAAAAATATGTGAAAAAGTGGGGTTTATTTCCTTAAAAAAATACTTGACTTCTGGCTGGTGGTGGTACTGGCAGTATCCATATTAGCAGCAATAGAGAAAATAATGCATAGTTATCTGACTTCCATCTCTTGTAGTATAAACAGAATGGGCTGTTTCAGGAGGGAGAGACTTGCTTAATGTGCTAAGGCTTAAATTGACTACTGAATTTGGAGAAGTTGGGTGAAGGGGGATAGGTACTAGCATACAGCTGAGGGGAGATAGCTGTTAACTATGGGCTTGTAGCTGGTTCAAATTAATGAAGATCACCATTAGGATCTCATAGTGCCAAGCTTTTTGAAGAGAACATGGAGCTGAATTTTTGGTTGCTCTAGTAAACAAGTATGCCTTTTCAAAATAAAATCCTCTCCTATGAGATACTGAGTACCTGCTGTAGGGTCTATGCTAGTATCTTTAGAAAAAAAAACCACAGCAACTTCAACAGAAGGCAGTAATGTGCAGTAAATACTGAAATTTGCCTGTAGAGAATGTCACTGTTTCATGCTTTTGATAATACTGTTAATTGTTAGCAGATTAGAACATCGTCCACATGCATAGAGGAAGTTATCTGGTTTTAGCTGCAAATTTGCTATGCTCTTGGCTTATCTGAGAACAATACCATTGTACTCAAACTGCTGGCTGTATTTCAAGCCTCTGCTTGTATCTCATCTACCAGTTCACAGTGTTTAGAGGATAATATAATCTAATAGTTCATATTATTTTAGTAAAATTGTTAATATTTATTTCTATCTTAAAAATTTGGAGTATTTTTAATACAATAAATACTTAATTAAACTGGGAGATTCCTGCTAATTTCCAGGATATGCTAACTACAATATATCAGTAAATCCTCACCTTTTCTAAGTCAAAATGACTTCTTTTTACTGCAGGCTTTGAGGTGAATTGACTCAGACTCAAAAATGTGCTAGATATTCATCCTGCAGTTTTTTTCTGCTCATGAGCTTGTGCTTTTAAAGGCTATCTTTTCTTTAAAAAAGGCAAGTTATCTCAACACTTGTTTTAATTTAAGATAATGAGAAGACTAACTTAATATAGGAAAGAAAGGCTTGACATTCTACCATTGAGAGAAGAAAGAAACAGGCTCACTGGTGAATATCATTGGAAGGATATTGAAAAACATGCTCTGGTTCATTAAAAGAAATTTAGATGGGCTACTCTGTCCTTTTTATGTGATGTTTGTTTAGTTTTACTTTGTGCATGATGGTTTTTGACTAATCGTGTTTTACTGCTTTTAATGAATGTGTGGGTTGACCTTTGCTGGCTGCCAGGTGCACAGCAAGCTGCTCTATCACTTCCCTTTCTCAGTGAGATGGGAGAGAAGAATATGATTAAAAACTCCACGGACTGAGATCAAGACAGGGAGGTCACGTACCAGTTACAGTCAAGAGCTGACGAGACTTGACTTATCAAAGTTTAGTCAATTATGCAGAGCAGGGTAATGAGAAGTAAGAACTACTATAAAAACACTTTCCCCTCACTTCTCCCATCTTTCTATATTCAGCTTTACTCCCAGTTCTTCTTTCTTCTTTCCCTGAGCAGCTCAAGGAGTCAGGGAATGAGGTTTGCAGTTAGTTCAAAATGCTTCATCTCTGTTGCTCCTTTCTCCTCACACCCTTTCCCTGCTCCAGCATGGGGTCTTTCCCCTGGGCTCATGTTCTTCAAGAACTACTCCATCATGGGTCCTTTTCAGAGGAAAGTCCTTCAGGAACAGGCTGCTCCACTGTGGATCTCCTGTGGGGTCACAGGTCCTGCTGGAAATTGTGTTTCTGTGTGGACTCCTCTTCATGGGGTTGTGGTTCAGGCCAGGAGCCTGCTCCAGCCTGGGTTTTCCAAGAGTTCATAGCTTCCTTCAGGGCTTACCCACCTGCTTTGAGGTGGGGTCCTCCATGGGCTGCAGGAGTGGATATCTGCTTCACTCTGGAGCTCCATGGACTGCAGCAGGATAATGTGCTTCACCACGGTCTTCACCACAGGCTGCAGGGGAGTCCCTGCACTGGCACTGGAGCACTTCCTACCCCTTCCTCACTGAGGTTGTTGTATACGGAATGGCTTTTCTCACATTTTCTTACTCCTCTCTCCTGCCTGCTGCGGCTGTCCCAGACTTTTTGCCCCTTTATAAACACCTTATCACAGAGGAGCTGCCACCGTCACTGATTGGCTCAGCCTTGGCCAGTTGTGAGTCAGTCTTGTAACAGGTTCTGTCCTGGCAATGGGGCATTTCCTGGTGTCTTCTCACAGAAGCCATCCCTGCAGTCCATTTTCCCCACCCCCCAACTACCAAGATTTGCCACATAAACCTAATTGATACAGATACCCATCACTGACTAATGTTTGTGCCTCTCAGGAGGCTTGAGCTGGGTGTGGCAATAGTTCTGAGTATGTACCATGCCTCTATCACTCAACATCTCATGCATTTTGGATGATTGGTTTCCAAAACCTGTGGATGCAGCTGCTAATTTATCCGTATAGACATTCCTTAGAATGCTTATAATCTCATTTCACCTTTTTAAATCCATTCATTGATGAAATCAGCATATATTGAAATACATTTAAATTATTCTGGCCATTAAGTACTGTTTTTTTGCTAATGTATCAATTTTTTTCTCTATGAGAGGGAGAGAAGACATTGTTTTCCAGCATAGAAACAACAGTTTACTTTGTAACTGAGAGTTCAATGCCTTGGAATCAATTAAGTCTAGCTCTCATCTTGAGCAGGCATTTTCTAATTTGGCATCTGAAGCAGACCTTGCAAATACTGCTCTTGAAATGCATTTCTGCAAATACAATGAATAGTATTCTCATGGCTGACTCTTGGTTTTCTCATACTGTGTGTGTGTGTTGTGTGCTTTGTTCTGAGATTAGCCACTCCAACAAAAATGTAAACAGAGATTGCCAGGTAATTGCAGTAACAGGTGTTGTGCAGTCTAGTCTCCTGTTTTCAAGTCCACATATCCCAGGTGTAGATTATATGACCTCCCAGATTCTTTGATAGTCTTCACCAATATCCTTTTCTTTACTCTAGCAGAGGGTGTTCCTAAATACATTACAAGCCCTCAATTTTCCCATTTCACTACTACCGATCTTGGACTTTGATAAAGATGAATACCGTTTTCTTCACACATGTCTAACATGTGAAGCACAGGCCAGGGGTGTCAAGGGGCACTTTAAGATGTAGGTGTGCCTTTGAAGTGACAGTGGAACCACTGGCCTGGGGTCGTGGTGCATTCTTTGTTATTTACACTACCATGACTAGATGTTGTAGTGTTCTGGTTCACACAGGTCTTTCCAGAGATACAAGATGGTGTAGTGCTTGATTACAATCTCTGAGATTACAGTGAGTTATGCAGTATGCCAGGTTAGTTCACATTGTCCATACCTCTGTTGGAACTGGTCTGGCATTTCCTTGGGGAGGGATGCAGTAGTTGCAGCCATGCATCTACCCTTCTTTTTTCTTTTTTTTTTTTTTTCTTCTCTTTAAATAGCACTCAGTTTATCAGTGACAAACAGGGATGATGACAATTCATGGAATGAACACAGGACTTGGAAAGGATCATCAGACCCACTGAACTAATTGTGATGCCTTGACAGATTCTGGACAAAAGAAGTGTAAAGGCTGTTGTAATGACCATAAAAGCTTTGCAGATCATTGCAGATGTAACTAGATTACTGTTGGCTATGGCTTGTGTTGAGAATTTGCTTTTATGTAACTGAGCATTTTTTTGGATGTTTGTTCCTCAGTCAGCACCTTTACCAACACCCAGAAGAGTACTTTGTTATCACATACGTATCTGTGTTTAAAGACCTGAGAGACATCAGCGTCCAAAGAACCTCAGGGCAGCCTGCAGAAAAAGAATGAAAACACTTCCATGGTGTGCAGAGATGTTAGCATCTGCTAGAGGAACCAATGCAGTGACATTTCAGATGTTGAAGTTCTCAGTGATGTTGCTTTTCTGGTTTCCAGGACAGTACCTTCTGTAGGGCATTACCAAAGCTGATGGAGTATAAGCCTTTTTCATCATTTATTATACAAAGTGTGCTTTGCAGGGGCTTATAGCTCTACTGTGGAAATTCTCTCTAGCTTGAAAATTGGATTTTTAATTTCTCTTCTTAGATGACTGTAACTAAAAATGTAAAGTTATTTTAATTTTGCTTCCAGAACCTTATCAAAATTGTTTCACTATGTTATTATAGTAGTAGGAAAAAAAACCTTATTTTTTACTGGTACAATGACTTTCATCTCAAAATTCACCAAATGAGGTAAAAGTTACTTGGGTAGTGTCCTGGGATGACTGTATGATACTGTATTCCCTATCATCTGCCCTATGCCAGACATGAATCCTGTGCCTTGCTGTGTCTTTAAGCCGTTTCTCAGGAGAGGGGGGAGAGAAGCCAGGCGAATTTTTCAGTGGTTTGTGCTTCAAGGACACATACACTCCCCTGCTTTTTTCACTGCTACAGAGTGGAGGAAAGCATCTTCCTGTTTTTTCCTCAGCTCAGCAGCAGGGAAGAGAGTGGCATTCTCTTGCTTATTAGCTAGCTTCTTGTTCATTAGCTAAAGCACCGAGCCCTGGGACTTTGGCTTCATCTTCTTCTCTCCTGGACTGTTCAGCAACACCAGAACATCACCGGGAGGCCCCACACAATGGCCTGGAAGGGCCCATGCCTAACCCCAGCTCCGGGGAGAGCCACACCCGCAAAGGACTCTGAAATCTACCCAGGTTCTCTCCACAGCGAGAGGTTTTATTATTTAACATCATTCTTTTTTCCATGCCTGCGTGCACTTTACTTGTTAAATAAATGGGGTTTTTTCACTTTACTCCAAGGAATTTCTTTCCGAACCTGGTGGGGGAGGGGTGGCCGAAACCTGCCTTGTATCAGAGGATGTTAATTTCAGACGTTCCTCCAAATTTGTCTCAAACCAAGACAGATTTTAAAAAATCCCTAAGCCTAAAACCAGAATAGAACTAGTTTGCTGCTAAAAGAGAGTGGATGGAGCATATGGCAAGAAAACAGGGACAATCCTACTCTTCCTGTAGCAAACTGCTATAGGATCCTCCATGCTCACGTAGTTCAGAGGCTTTTAGGCTGTAAGAATAATGTGCTGTATAGGCTCTCAATGCTGTGCTGCCAGCAAGAAGGTAATGGGATTCTGGTCAAATGTGACTTTCCTTGGTGCAAGGTCTGAATCTGAGCTTTTCTCTACTGCTGTACATTTCCTCTTGCCCCTTCTTTCTGCTTCTTCTTACAGTGCTTGCTGTTAGGGAAAGCAAACAGAGTAGCTGACAGGTAGATAGTTCTGCTCTTGCAGGGCTTTCTGCTGGGGTGATCAGCTCTGATGACCTCAGTGTTAGTGCACTGTCACAATTTGCTAATTACTGACTAAAGGATATTTGCCTCTCAGTCATTCAAGCGGCTGTGTAAGCATGGGGGAGAGAAAATGTTAGGTTTTCATGTCCACTCGAAGAAGGGTCTCCAGCAGCTGCAACAGGGGAACAGCTGTGTTCCTGATAGGCTCTTGACGTCAGACAGTGGACTCATGCTCCAAGACGGGAAGGAGCAGAAGTGCAAAGCTCAAAGAAAGGTGTGGATGTTCCCTCATTAAAGGAAGGAATCTCTTTAAAATGAAGCTGTATTCCACACTGTGACTCTGTTAGGATTTTGGTGGGGAATATAGGTTGGGTTTTTTTAGGGTAACTGACTTCCCTGACTAGAACTCTGAATATATCAGTGTTGTCCTACTGTAGGTATAACAGGGTACAGCTAAAAGGAAGGGCAGCCCTTAGCTTGCAGAAGTTTTAGGCTATTGGTTCATATTCCAGAGGGTTTTCAGGCCTTGTAATTAAGGGAAGCAGTCTTTGTGTTGGTAACTTGAATGAGTACTTCTGAAACAAAGAGAGTTTCATGATGCTGGTTTTTGCTTTTACTAGTCAGAGTAGAAGAGTGGTTTAATTCCTGAGATCAGTTCACTAAAATAAAATAGCTGTGCTATGACCTCACACAGCAGGTAATACTGTAGCAGACACAAATGTTACTAAGTGACCTTTCATGTGGCACATATTCAGTAATTTGTTCTGTAAATAAGAGACCTCACTATCTCTAATTGAGTCCACTGCAGATTGGAGATTAGATGGGGTGAAAGGGAATATGGAATTAGTGATCAGATCAACGTCACTCTAAGCAGATCTTACATATTTTTCATGTGAAGACAACTAGTGGACACACTCAGTGTGAGGCCGAAATAGCCTGATAAATTCATATTTTCTTGCATGCCTACTGCTACAGTTCAACTCAGTGTAATGCTAGATAAAGCAAGAGATGAAACGTCCATTACTTTGAGATTCTTTCTGTACCTTATTGGGATGAAACCAAGGCCTTCTGGCATTTGCAAAAGCAGGTAGCTAAGGTTTGTGGCTAGGTTGTGTGCTTGGGAGATTTAGGTTCAAAGTCATGTATTATCTTAGGAATGTGCTGAACTTGTTTCTCTCTATGGCTAAAGAAGCACCATGAATTTTGAGGGAGGTTGATTCTGCAGTGTGATAACTGCTGTGTCAAACTGAAAATGGTGGAGTGAGATTTGAAGATGATTGAGGACTTGGAAGTCTGGCCTCAGGTTAGAACTGTGGAGTGTCCCAATTGTGTAGACATGTCTCTAAAACAAGAACTGTTGGTCATTCTTTTGTGAACAAATAAATAGTAAAACTTTCAATTTATTTTTTTTAACACATTGTTCACTTTCTATTTCAGGAATAAGTTAAAGAAGGGGGGTGATGAAAACAGCCATCAAAGGAGCTTTTTGGCCCACATTAATAGTGCTGCTCCTAAAGCATACATTGTAATGAGTTGTTACTGACCTAATATTATACCTTTGCACAGTCATGTTTCTGTTTTCCCCTTTTAAAAGCCTACTCTCTACTGACTTACAGGATTGACTCAATGCATATGGGTTGCAAAAAGAATGGTTGAATGGGCTGCCTGACTCCTATACTTCATTTCAACCCAGAGCTTTTTTGGCTCCCCTGTTCTAAGTACTGCAGACAACTTAAAGGAAAGACTTGTGATGATAATTCAGAGTCTCTGCCAGGGTCTTATGTTCTTGGAGGTAAATGGGAATGTAGAGGAAATGTTTATAGGCAGTGTAACAGAAAAAAATGCAGAAATCTTGAGCATCATCTGGGTATAGATAAGGATACTTCATGTCTGGGCTGTGTAAGAACAGGATAGGTTTTTTTAAGTGCATGTTGCCCTGGATAGATTTTTTTCATTGAAAGTGTAAAGTGGAACAGTTGACAGCATCCTCACTCTGTGTGAAGTAGCTGCCATCAGAAAAATTGTACTTGAAGCTCTTTATCCTTTTTCCTATACAGCTTCCTATTCAGCTATACCTATTTGCAAGTCATCAATCTTCTTTAAAATTTGTTTTCATTTCATGTCTTTCCTTACCCTACACAGTCAGCTCTGCAAAAACATCATACTATCTTGTCCACTCTATCCCTTAGTATGTGGTGCAATTTTTTTTTTGTTTGTTTGTTTTGGTGTTTTTGCTTTGAACTAACCTACTTTGCAAGCTTTACATTCTTCCCAGGCAGTTTGATGTCCCACATGTATTTTGGTAGCTGTATTCAGACCATGTGTTGTGAAGGAGTGTGCTGCAGTTCAGCCCAGATGAGGTGGTGGGAACTGTAATGTGGTGCTGGACACAGTGAATGTGTAGGAGAATCTCTGCATCTCATATTCAGACCTAACCCCTATTGCCAGCCTATTCCTACTCCTTGATTTCATTTTTTCCTGATCTATACTATTGTGAATAATGAGATACAAATCAGGCAAAGTCAGCCTTGTGTTCCATTCCTGTGTTTGCTCCACAGTGGGGGCATGCTTTTTTTCATTCATTGAGTTAGCAAGTCCAATTGAAAACCAAAAGAATAGTTTTCTGGTTTCACTCAACTTCCTTGAAACATAATCAGATATCAGAGAGAGGAAGTCTGAAGAGCAGTTATAACCAGGGGAAAAAACACCTAGAAAAGATGTTAAAAACTGACTGGAATATGTAATATGTTGATTCATGCTTGTTTTGAACATTTCACACTCAGTCTGTAATGTGCTATGAAAATAAATCTGACGTCATGTTAAAAGATTGCAGCTTTACTGCAAATGAAGGAAAGAGCTCCATACTGGAGCAAGCTCTTAGGTTTTCACATGAACTTGGGGGCAAAGCAGCAAAAGTTTGAGAAATTGATCCAGGTTTTTTATTAAGACCACTAATTATGTTGGAGTGAGGAACTCTTCATGAAATTCAGATGAGATGGCAAATCTTTCTCCTATTTAGAGTTTTTTTCCCTTCTCCCTCAAGTGAAACAATGACATGCTACAGCATCTTATTTGAGTTTTGTTTTAGAACACATTTTAAAGATCCCAGTAGGAACATGCAGTGGGAGCAATGGAGGTACCGCATGATTTTTTTTTTGTGTTCCCTGCTCTGTTTTTGTTTTTAAGGATTGGCAACTTGATGCCATCTCTAGGTATTTCAATTTGTAGCCCAGGAGTAAAAGGTACTTATGAAAAATATGTCAAGATCCTACACTGAAAAATCTTCCAAAGTACAAATATTACTGCAAGGTACTTGCTCAGAAATGTAGTGGTGATGTTAGTGAAAGGAAATGAGCTTTTTTAAGCAGGGTACCACCCGTCTTTGTCTTGTAAGCCACTCATCATCACAGTAAGCTATATTATGGCTTGGTTGTAGTGCTGTGCCTTATGTTGGTGGTGTTGTTTCAGGTTCCAGTTGTGAGCAGTGCAGAGAAGGAGCCACGTACTCAGGTGCAGTAATATCTCCCAACTTAGAAACCACTAAAATCATGCGAGTTCCTCACGCCTTGTCAGTGTCCGAGTGCATCGCAGCGTGTTGTGACCTCTCTGGTTGTGACTTGTCCTGGATGTTTGAACGGCGCTGTTACATCGTGAACTGCCAACACAAGGACAATTGTGAACCTAAAAAAATTGAAACTGTAAAGTCCTACCTTACCTTTGTGCTGAGGCCTTCTCAGAGGCCAGCCTCACTGCTAGGATTTGGGCAAGCGATCCCAAGCATGGTCCACTCCGTGGGACTCCAGAATGAGCCGTCTGAGGAAGTGAGTAGCCTGAAGAAGCTGTCTCTGCTTGGCAAAGATCCCAGCCTTGAGGAGATACCTGAATACATTGATGATTATAAAGAGTTGGAGCAGGACCCCTTTCAGGTGGGCATCAAACATGAGCGGAAGGACAGTATGGATTATACTGACTGGGGCCTGATGGTGGCAGGTGAAAATGGCTTCAACACTTCCACCGGTGATGATGGAGATAACCAGGAAGATTTTGTTGAAAAGAAAGGGGAGGCTGGGAAAGTGGAAAGCCTTCTGAATAAAAACAGCTCTGAACTGATTTCCATCAATGAACACTCCACAGAGAGGTTGTCACCCCTCCCGGAGATTACACCACTCCCTGAGAAGACATTTGAAAGGGAAGCAGCTGTTCCACTTCTTGCACAATCTGAGGATGCTTTGCAAAAAGAGGTATGTTTGCCCCTCAGGAAGCAGGCAGAGTATTCTGAGGCTACTTGGCAATTATTTTGGTTTTCAAATCTTTGAAAATCTCTGGTTATTGCCTGAGATTACAACTCTCAAATGACTTACAGTCCTCTTACCCTGTAGAAAAGGCTGAATGGGATATGATTGTCTTAATAGGGAGGTGAATCACTAAAGGGCTTTCTTTTAATCACATGATAAGGAGTAAAGTTCCTTTTAGGGCACTGTGGGGTTTCCTTGAAAGTGTACAAATGAGTGAAGTTGGACCTGGTGTAATAGTATTACAGTGGTCTTCACTTCTGACCCCTGTGACTCATTGGAAGAAGTTAGCAGAGCAGTACTGGTAGAGCCTCTAGTATCCAAAGGCCAAGACCAGGAAACATAAGGTCCTCCATCAGTAAAATTAGGCTTGCTTCATGGGTTTCATGCTACTAATGCATAGCAGTGTTTCGGATGTTAGTGCTGAGTTAATTTTTATAATGCTTTTAAAACATGGGAGGGTCATGGTACATAAGGAGGGATAGTATCAATTTTGGACCATCATGTGTAGCGGCATAAAGTGGATAAGGTGTTTCTGTTCTCAGAATCCTTGAGTCTGATAATTAGAAAAATAAGTTAATTACTTAAAATCCAATACATAAATCAGTATAAGTAAGATGCACCTGTTCTCTATTTATGTATGGTGCACCTGTTCTCTATTTATGCCAACTAGTTTGATCAGTTGAGACTAATGGGGCCTTGGTTTCTTAAGAACAGGGTGGGGTCAATTGGAAAGTTGAACCAGGCTGTAAATTCAACATTCCCTGGGTCTGACTCCCCTTAAAAGGAAGTTAATCAATGTTAGCTGACTTGCTCTAAATTCCACATGATTTCGTAACCAGCAAGTATTTCTTGGTGTAAAAAATGGTAATTTATTGCTGTTACTGTAGGGAAGAAAAATGCAAGCAAATAAGAAAGTTGCATGAAATCTGTGGCAGCTGTGGTTCTGGGAGGGGATGATTGATGTATGGAGAACTGCAAGTCTTAAGAACAGATAAAGACTTCGGGTAACTGGAAGGAGCCTCCTATTAACAGCCCTGGTCCTCATGGTGGATTTAAGTCACCCCAAAACCTACTGGGAGGGCAAGAGAGCAGGGCACAAGCAATGGAGAAAGTTTCTGAAGGTTGTTGATGACTTCAAGAAGGTTATTGCTTTGAGTTGCTTCAAGGAGTTGAGAAGGAGAGAGATTCTGCTGGACCTCACTCTTGCAGGAAACAAGGGGTTAGTTAGGGATGCAGGAATGAAGTAGAAGCTCCTAGGAGGGGCAGGAATAAGTCAGGAAGCAGGGTGACAACCATGGGCTGCAGTAGAGCAGTCTTTGGCCTGTTGTGGCATCTGTTTGGAAGAATCGCAAGGGAGATTGCCCATTGTCAGGATCCCTGCTGATTGAACTGCTTATGCCTTGTGCCTTAGAGGAGTCATTAAACTTTGAGTTCACCTAAACTATGTGGCAGAGCTGAACAAGTTTGTTCACTGTCTCCGAGGGATCATGTGAATACCATTTTATGAAAGTTGAGATTTCACATCCTGCAGCAGTGGTAAATATATTTATGGCCAAGACTACTTTGTAGATCTCTACTTTGATTTTGCCACCCCAGCCAGAATATAAAGATTTTGCTTTTTCTTTGTACACTGACTGTGTAAATGGGAGTTTATTTTTAAGTGAAATGAAGAGTAACCTGTTTCTCACCGGGACACAGAGGAGTCATTCTTGTATGATCTTCATATTATGCTAGCATTATGCTAGCACAGACGCTGAAATTCCAATAGAAAGGCTGAGGAATGAGATTACTGATTTCAGTGCAGAAGGGATGAAACTCTGAACCTGGGTCAAGTCTTTAGCCACAGCTGATAATGATGTTGAAGAACAGATAAGTGTAGTTAGAAGGTGGTTGGGACGTGCTCTGTGAGCAGAGCTGTAGAAAGCAGGTTGATAGGATAACATTGAAAGCTGTTCATGACATGTATTGAGAAATGATTTTAAAGGGTCTCTATTAATGTGAAGAAAGAATCTGGGGAACCAGAAGGCTTTGAGAAACTGCCAAAGCCTAAGAAGCCTTTGTTTCCTAGGTGGGAATCCTTTGAATTTAGATGTGTGTGGAGAAATGTAGATGATGAGCAGTTTTAGCAAAGAGTTTTCCCTGGCCTTCCCTAGAATCAACTTCAGTCCAGACACATCTCCTCTCCCCTTCCTAGTCTCCTCCCCTTCTTTTCACTGCAGGTTATGCACAGTCGCTTTGGTGAGGAAACAGGTGGCGCAGGAGGTTGGGGTCAGTGCATGGCAGTTTCCTTTTTGCCACTTGTCGCTTCTTTCTCTTTTCTGCCGCTGTTCCTTCCTTTTTGTTTCATCTGCACTGGTGTGGGCTTCTCTGTGGGCCTCAGTTCCCTGGGAGGTGGCATGGAGTGCCTGTTTCCAAGAGGGAGTCTCCAGCCCTGTGCACAATAATGTTGGCTTTCAGATGTTTCCTCTCATGTCTCCTGTGGTGCGTACCCCCACATCCTCCTGTGTCCCCTGCCCAGAGTGGCTGTTGCCCTTTTTTTGACTAGGTTTGAGAGGTTGCCATGTTGGTGCATGGTGGCTTGATTCCATCCACTGCCAAACTGCCTGGGACCAGAGAGCTGGCTCCTGCAGCCAGCCCTCTGCCACCTAAGCCCTGCCAGGTATGCCTAACACAAATTTTCAGTTTGGCTTCACATTTTCCTGCTTCGGTAACTTTACTTGTGACCCTAGTGAAAGCTGCCTGTGATATATTCTGGTGGTAGGATTTCCTTCTTATGTGTCTCTCTCCAGCAAGCAGACATTTTTGTCAAATATCGTATGGATTGTTTAGCACATATTTGTGTTTCCTTCTGAAAAAAGTTGTTTTTTGAAAACCAGGTTTTGTTATGAAGGAAATCTTAAGTTTTTGCACTGGATTAAAAGTGACGAGAAGTCTCCAAATAGTTTTTTCATTGGTATATAATCCAAACAGCCTCTGAAACGGTGGTGTTTTTGTCTAGGTTATGAAAATATGAAGGCCTTAAAATCATGCTTGCTACTAAGTTTAATGAATTACCCTGTTTATTGCACGTTATACAATGTTTTCCTGTCATCCTCTTAATTCTGCCACGGCAATTCTATATCTCTGTTCCTGGATCTGTGCTGACGCACTCCCTTCTGCAGCTTCCAGACAAAGCTGTTTTGACAAGCCAGACAGAGCAAGGTGGCAAAAATGCAATTCCCTGATTCCCTTCCTTCACAGTAGTCAGCGGGATGTGGTGTCCTCAGGTGCTGTGTTCTTTGAGCAAGGACCCGCACAGAGATTTTAAACTGAGAAGCCAACCAAACACAGACCTCCGGAGTCTGTGCCCTTGGAGCATCCTTGCCATAAATGCAGTCAGATGCAGGACGTTTCTGTATGTGACTTGGGAGAGAGAATATGGGGTTTGTCATTTAAGTGAGTCACCTGACTTTTGGGTTTACATCAGAGTTCAGAATGATCTTACAGACTGTCACTTTCTGGCAGCTCAATAACATGAATACATTCAGAAATTTGTGCAGAGTATATGCTGTCCAGCTGCCCAGAACAGAAATCTGCAGTGCTGCCCATCCTTGAAGTGATGATGCCTTTTTCCTGTTCTTAAAATCAGAGCCAAGCACAGTTAGAAGGGGAAAAGGGTTTTTTTACCTCAGTATTTATTTTAAGGATCCCTGGTTCACTCTGTCCAGGTGGAACACTCCGAACATGCACATCGAAATGCCTACCTCAGAAATGGACACACACCATAGATGGGCTATAGAATTATAGGCCCAGTCCACCCCCTCCCTCCGCCCAGAACCCTCCCCTGGACAGACCTATCTTTTAGTTTACAATATGTGTTCCAGAGAGGACCTTGGTGTCTGAAGTCTCCAAGATGTTTAGTCTCCTAACTCAACAAAACATTAAGTCTAGGAATGTAGGCTAAAAGAAACACCAAGAATACAAAAGGCCACAAAGAGGTATAAAAGAAAAGGCAAAAAAATCATTATGGCATCAGTGACATATCTGCAAAGTATTAATTGTCTTTTTAAAATTTCCAGTTAACTGCTGACCTGCTAAGCCAAGTAAGGTTTTTCAGGTTTAGTCACATTCTAGCTGCTGCTATGTTGATGCTGCAATGTTTCAAACATTTACTCAATAGCTAAGGTTTGACTTGATTTTTGTGCTTATTGTATTTGCAGGGATAATGGTGCAGTCAAAATGCATAAATCTCTACCTAAGAAACCTTAAGATGGCTGACAGACTCTATGTGATGGTGAGCCTTTTAATGTCTGATTGGCTTGCCTTCAGAATTCATATTTAAGACTTAGAATGCAGTTGGATATCAGAGATGTTCATCTCTTGTTTTGGCTTTATTTCAGTTTTGAGGCCTGCAGAAGCTGAATGGTTCTGCTTGGTTAAAAATACATTGACTTAATCCATGAAGGATTTATAAAACCCCTGAAAGATGTTTTGATATTTAGATTTACCTTCCTTTCTATTTTGAAATCCATACTTCATGTTATATTCTGTGATGGTTTGCTCTTTTTGCAGCTCCCCAACTACAGTTAGTAGAGGTCATACTTGCTTGAAATCATTAGACTGAAAGCAGAGAAGCAGGGAGAAGCAGAGCAAAAGAGCAGAGTTTCACTGCTGACAGAGCTGCTCTGCATTGAGTTTTCCAGATAAATGAGGAAAAGCAAGTGGTACTGCAGTTATGTAGTAGTCTTATGAGCAGAGAGACATGAAGGAAACACCGCTGGGGAAGCAGTCATAACATAGCAGCCCTTGACTCACAAGAGTCACAATCAATTGTCTCAGGAGCACTTGAGGAATATGCTTCCTTGAGGGGGGAAAGTGGGGCTGCCTTCAGGATCAGGATGGAGTAAGGAAACATGGTTAGGTTTATCCTTCCCATTCACAGAAGAAATAAAATAGCACCCAATCTATAAGGTCAGCCAGTGACTGGAAGTGTGAAAGGATCCCCCTGGGCACGATACTGTTGCCTGCACTGTAACTTTGAGCTTCCTCAGGAAACTGCATCAATTTTTTTTTTTTTTTCTGTTTTGGATTATAGGGCTGTTCTCATTTTCTGTTGGAATTCTCAAGAGATTTTCACTCAGGTCAAACCCTGAGAACTGAAGGATGTGGGCCCTCACCATTGGTGTGTTTGTATCAAGCAATGTACAATGGCTGTACAAAAGGGTAAAAGCAAACAGCCCACAAAGCCTATACCAACAGAACTGGTACAGTACCCTACCCACTCTCAGAAAAAATTATTTTCTTTCCTTTTCTTTTCAATTCCCAAGCTGGAATTTAGGTTAATCTTGCCCTCCACATCTGTTCCAGCAAATCTCTCAGTAATAGTTTCTGCCTGAAAACTTAATTTCTGCTATTGTCCCTGCCTCAGTTGTCTGCTGTTAGCTAACATTTTTAGTTTAAGCTGTCTTTTTGGCTGTGACACCACTTCAGATGTGACAGTGCCACAGGGCACCTTTTCTGACTGCAGTGTCTTGCCTAGGCTTGCTGACTGAAGTGATGTTTGGTGCCACTGCAGAAGAGACACCCTGGAAAGGTACGTTTGAGGTGACTTTGTCTCCATCTGTCCTACAAAGCCATGATGGCTGCTTTTCAGCTGATGGATTGGCAAAGGATCAGGGGAGGAGAGAAGCTAAAGGAAGCTCAGGAAAGTAGACTTCCCTCAAATTTGGAAGACAAAAGAACACTGTGGTTTACCCAAGTGTGGGAAAAAAATCTTTTGTAAAGATGTGGAGTGGAGTGAGTATGTAAAGGAGACCTGTCCAGAGGAAAGATCTTTTGTCAAGATACAAGGCAGGATGGGCTTGAGGCACTCGCTGCATATGATGTTGTCAAGGGTGAGATTCCTGAAGGCACTGCTTTAGGGGAGCTGCAGTCCCTGATCCTGCTATCAGTGTCCCAGCTGCTCAGAGAGATCTTCTTACTCTCTGCATATGGATCAGGGCTGAAGGTGTGACCACAAAGGTGCTTGTGTTGTCTGTGTTATGGACTCACCCAAAGGTGTAGCTCTTTGTGTGGTCCTTGGCATACCCAAGGGTGGGAAGCCACAATCCCTGACACTGCACAGGGATCTTTTCTCTCTGTCCATTGTTGAAGACAGAGATGGAGTTGCAGATAACTTTCAAGCTCTCTGTTTGCTCTCAGGCTGGGAAGGAACAGTCCCCAGCATTTCACGTTCCCAGCTGCACAGGAAGCTTTTCCTCCTGTCCAGAAGGCAGGGTTGCCCTTATTTCCTAGGGAGGCAAACTGCAAAGTGAAAGTAGAACACCTGAAATGCAAAGATAAGTAGAGAGTTGGGACTGTTCAGCCTTGAGCAGAGAGGGTTCAGGGGATCTTAAAAATGTGTATAAATAACTGACAGGTGTGAAGAAGAGACAGGCTCTTCTCAATGCTGTTCAGTGGCAGGACAAGATACAGTGGACGCTAAAAAAATTAGAGACAAGGAATTTTATTTAAGCACTAAATCCCATCTTTTTTCCTGTGAGGATGGCCAAACACTGGAACAGGTTTTCTAGAGAGGTGGATTCTTTGTCCTTGGAGATTCTCATAACCTGACTGAACTTGGTCCTGAGCAGTCTGCTGTAGCTGACCCTGCCTTGAGGGCAGGGGCTGAACTGGGCTATCTCCAAAGGTCCTTTTCCACCTCAGCTGTTTGTGATATGTGTACACTTTGCCAACCTTCATAAACCTATTCTTCAGTTAATAGACAATGTACAAATAATAGTATTTTGCTGTGTCTTCATGTGCCACACATGGTAGCCATAACTGGAAAAATGCTTTTCCCTAATTGTTAGATCAGAAATGAATCTTGAGAATATTAAGGAAAACCTGCTGGCCCATTGAGGGCAATGTGTTGTTGAAAAGCAAGAGTAAGCCAGTGCTGAGTTGTTCATGCCACACTTGCCATATCCTTTGCTGCAGTTCTGATTTACTAACAAGCTGAGGTGCTGCTTGATGCCTGAAGTAGAGACATGTTTTATGACTGTTGAGGAGAAAAAAAGGCATGAGCTACTGGTGTACTGAGCAGATGTAGTAAGAAGCAGTGCTTCTGTTATGTTTGTGTATGGCACAACGACAATAATAATACACAGACTTTCTGACATTGGCTTTTAAGGGTTTATGACTGTGTTTAGACCTGTCCCACTGATTTTTTTAATATTTTGAGAATGGTAGCCTTAGTTGTATTCCAGGTTACCTCATGACTATAGCTTACACTGTTCTGCATCTGAAACATGGAAAATGATTAGCATTTTTTACAAAGCCTGTTTGGGGAAAAAAACCAGTCCTTGTTTGATAGGTATTCTGTACGTGAATAAAATCTCGTAGTAACATAAGTCACTAGGGTCATCCTACATGCTATTAAAAAACAGCATACCTCTAAATCTAGGAATGTGAAAAACATCTCACTTATGACAACTCTTTCCCTATAATTTCTTTTTTCAGGCTGCTACACCTTCCTCTTCTTCAGATAAATTGGATTTCTCCCCAGGCATGCCAGCGAAAACCCAGACTCCCACAGTGGCCCCAGAGAATGCCACTGAAGGTGGGATCATGCTACTTGCCACTAATACTGCACCATCTGAGCCCATGCAGCAGTTCACACCACCTGCTACTGCTGCTAAAGCAGGTAATGTTTCAGCATAGCTGGAGATCTGAGGGGTACCTGCAGATTGAACAGAGGGTGGGGATGGCTTTACTACTGTAAGGTTTCCAACCTGTTATTAGTAAGAGCTCATTCTTTATCCAAATGTTACATAATCCCACTTCAAACCTGTAGACCTACAGTAACACTGCAAACCCCTGACCCTTTAGCCACTTCTGAGGCAAAACTCTGACCAAGTCCACCAGTAATGGGAAAGGACAGCTCAAGGAAATACAGCAAAGTAAAAAGCAGAGTTCAAGAGCCTGTTTTAAATGAGTTAGGTTTTTTTTGACTTGATGAGCAATACCTGAGGCTTTCTGGGATTTCAGAGTAGTCTCTTCTAGCCATATTGTTATTTTTGGTGTGACTCTTCAGAAAATTGTTCCCTTCCAGAAACTCTGCAGTAGAAGCCTATCCGTAGTTGCCAGATACCATGCAGCAACATAGGTGGGACCTGAGGAAGCTCAGCTCTTAACAGGGGAGAACACAGCCTCCAAATCATGGGAAAACAAAGTTTTGCTCTAATTTCAAAACTCTGGGGAAGCTTATCACACTTACTGCTGCAGAACAAAAGGTTTTATTTTGAAAAGGACTTTTAACCGTCATAACCTCTGTATTTGTGTTAAATTCTGTATGTATGTGCATGTGTTGCCTTTCTCCTGCTGAGTTTCCTGCCTCCCTGCACACACTGACAAAGGGTTAGAAGGGCCACGAGAAGCAGAGAAGCACAGATGTGTGTTTTTCTGCACTCCTGGTGTACTGAGGGATATGGAGAGCTAAGCCCTTTGCTTCCTGGTAGAGAAAGTCTGATTTGGGACATTCTTGACACCCTCTACCAAAATGATCAATTCCAGCTAGGATAGCAATAGAAGGTAACAGGAAGAGATGAGCTACAAGAGAGTCCTCTCAAAGACAATGGATCATCACTACCATTGACTGTTGACTAGACAGCTCCTCCTCCTCCTCCTTCTTCACAGAAGGAGGTTGAAGAGGGCTCAAAAGGAGTTTAGAATAAGAAGCTGAAGGGAAGGTTGTGATGAATCTCACTTAAGTACTGCTTTAGACAAGGATTGCCTAAAATTTGTGTGTTCTCAGCCACACTGTCTAGAAAGTCTCAATGACAGCCCCTCCTTCTCTCCTTTGGCCATCACCCTCTTCTAGCCATTTTATTATCATCTCATGTGGAGGTCCAAGTGCAAACCTTTGCTCCACAGGCGTCTAGGGCAACTCCCATGATCAACTGTGAAGCCTTGGGTAAATTTAAGTAGCAGTGAAAGAAAGTATGCTGCTAGTGTCTTCACTTCATCCATTTTTAGACCCATCAGCTGCCACTGCTGAGTAGCTTCTTTGGCATCTCTTCTAAGTTGGATGTTTAGACACTAGTGAATGTTGCCTTTGGAGAACTTTTGTTCTGTGGTTTCCCAATATTAAAAGGAAGACATTTAAAACATTTGAAATACAGGACTAAGTGAACTTTACCTAAGTTGTGCTTTGGTGTGTTTCTGCTGGGTGCTGTATTTGTGTTTTGGCATTTTTTCAAAGACAAAACAGTTTTCACAGACAAGAACTGGATAGCAAGTGGATTGAATGTGAAGTTCAGGTAAGAAATACCCATTTGCCCTGCCATGCCTGTGGATTTTTTAAAAGGAACATAAGATGGACATTGGAACTTGCCTTACAAATGCCACACAAACACTTAAGTAGTACTTCTTGGTGAAAGGAAGTGTGATATTCAAGTTCTAGTATGCTTTTTTATCTTCTGTAACTGTATTTTTTAAATTCCTGCACTTCCAGTTACTGACAAAAATATATAATTCTTTATGCAGAGCATTGTTACCTCTGATATAAAGGAGTAATGAGAATGCTTTTCTCTAAAACACAAGTAGGGAAAATGACACTTCATAGCTGGGGAAGAAAAAAACCTGTGGTTTCGTAAAAGGTGAGGGAATCACAGTCATGATTAAATAGATCATTATTTTATAAAGCACTAAGGAAATTTTTTTAAATTATCATTGACTGTTCTCTTGTAGACTACTTGTCAAGTTTTACTTAATCCATTGCGAATAATATTTGAAGATACTAAATTTGTATTAGTTCCATCTACTATAACATAGTGTACTCATCCTGTCTTATATGCAGTTAAAGAACTTACTGTGTCTGCTGGAGATAACATACAAGTGATGCTACCCAGAAACGAGGTTGAACTGAATGCCTTTGCTGTCCCACCACCATCTACAGGTGAGTTGAATGCCTTGGGGCACAAGGAGATGCACACGCTACCAGCCTGTAAATGCAGGCAAGTTCTGAGTTATGTGAACATCCATCACTTAGGATAAAACAATTTTTCTCATTTCTAATACGGCCTCTTTTTTGGCTCTAAATGCAGAGAGAATTTCCTCTGCTGGATTTTAAAGGGGAATTTTTTATAAGTGGCTTTTATTTTCAGAACCTGAACTCATTAGCCAGATGGTTCAATAGAAAGCCTGTAATTTCTACCAAAAGATGATGTGGCCTAGTTTGTAGCATTTTGCTGTAAAGCTCAGGGGAGGTGGGGAAAGTAGGTTCTGAATGCAACATTTGCCTTAAAACTGCCTGCTTCTGAATTGCAGGAGCAAATAAAAGATTAAGTGTCTCTGTAAAACACATTCGCTTCACCTTAAGCTGTTTTTTGTGAAGAAGTCAAGTATTTGTGAAGTCCATTACATCCTTACTGCTTTACCAAGTTGCAACACACTGGGAATTTAACATGTGGTCATACTGCTTCATTTTACAGGCTTAAACAGTAGCAGTCATGATTTCATACTGTAGCATTTGATCTGATGAGGGCTGAACTTGATTTCTTTGTTTTCTGGGCTTATCTTGAACGCAAAACTGGTTGTTCTTACACTGTGTTATTGCCCTTAGAAACAGCCTACACCTATGAGTGGAGCCTAATCAGTCACCCTGCTGACTATAGTGGGGAAATGGAGCACAGGCACAGCCAGACTTTGAAGCTCTCTCATGTAAGTGAGCTGTAAGCTCAGGCTCATTATGTTTGTGTGGTCCTTTCACAGAATTCCCTTTCCCTGTGGGGAAGGGCACCTTGATTCAAGGAGTTCAAATGGCTTCAAGCCATCCTGAGTCTCTTCACTTGTTTGTGTCACCAAATTTATGCCAGTGTCTTAGAGTGCTCTAATAATTTTCTAAGATAAGTAAAAATTCCTCAGTGTTTGCTTCATATTCTCCACTTCCAGGCAGTGACTAGTGACCTTTTATGTATGTGTTTATAAAAGTAGCTTGAGGAATTAGACATCCAGATTTATTCTGTTTGTGATATGATTGTCAGATTTAAGCATACTTTTGTATAATTTAACATGTAACCCTATTTGTTCTGTGTTTGTCTCAGTTATCAGTGGGACTTTATGCCTTCAAAGTGACAGTTTCTGGTGAAAATGCCTTTGGTGAAGGTTTTGTAAATGTCACAGTCAAACCAGGTAAATCAGTTGGCTGATGTAAATAATTTCTTCAACACAAGTACAGCATACTTATTAAACAGTCTCTCAGTTACTGTTTGTCAAGGACATCTGGCAGTCCAGTCATGCTGACATGTTTTATACCTTGGTATCTATGAGGGGTTATAAGGAAGTAGAGCTAAGGGTCTTGCTTTAAGTGCTCTCTAGTCCTTCCCCCTCCTCAGCCAAAGCCTGAGATAGCATCATGCCACCTCTCCTGGTCCCCATCTCCAGCTAGGGACAGCAATCGTGTGCTGATCCAGCTCTGTCTGCAGGCTACAGTGCACAGCTCTGATCTGAATTACACCACACAGGAGCACTGCAGTGGAACACTGCTGTGTCAACACTCTGCTCATCAGTAACCTGTCCTTTGCCTTGTCCAAAAAGGACAGCAGATGCTGCAAAGCTGTGTCTCCTAAATTAGTCACTGGGGACTGTTGATCTGTAGATTTAGCGTTAGTTTTGCCTGGGCTTGCACTAATTTTTTTTTTCTTCCCCCTCTGTCTTTCTCACAGCAGTCAGAATTAACCAGCCACCTGTTGCTGTTGCTTCACCCAAAGTGCAAGAAGTTTCCTTGCCTACAACTTCTACCTTCATCGATGGCAGTCGTATGTACTGGACCATCCTGTGCTTATATCCTATATTTTTAATATACAGTTACAACATTATTGTTTGTCAATTACAAATGAAATTTCTGCTTCTCACTCTTCTCAGAAGTTCCCTGAATAATGATTTATTTTGGGGATCTGCATCCAGTTATAAATTATTTTAATAAATTAAAAAATTTTAAGATGCAACCTTGCACTTGGAGATTGAGACTCAGTGTGTCAGAGACTGCTGCATCCAGACAGCAGCTACTCCTGCAGCTTCTTCCTGTCCTGCCCAGAGAGCCTCTGTGCCAGTACCGCTGGGGCCATCGCAGAGAGCTGTCAGATAGGGTGTGATGAGATGTTGTAATTACATCCATATTGCTAAGTGCAGACAAGTTCAAATGTATGGAGTCTGAGACTGATTTGATTTTTTTTTAAATTTATGTGTGTGAAGAATGGTTTAGATAAATCATACCAAAGATTACTTGGAATCTGTGGTTCATGAAGCTTATTCAACTATACTCGAAGAGGCAGAAAACCAGTTAGGGATAAGCGTATGAATGACTTAAGTATTCATTCCAGCAATTGCTACAAGAAACTGATATGTTTTTCTTTAATGAATGTAGAAAGCACAGATGATGTGAAGATAGTGAGTTACCACTGGGAGGAAATTAAAGGTCCCTTGCGAGAGCAGAAGGCATCTGCTGACACACCTGTCTTGCACTTGTCTAACCTTGTTCCTGGAAACTACACCTTCAGGTACCTGCATGATAATTTTCTTGAGAGCTTATCTGTGATATCAGTTAAATGTTTGTTTCTTTCTGTGCTCACATGTATCTCCTCAAACAAAAACCTTAATTTTTCATCTGCATACTGTTACTCTTCATTTTGCACAGTGGAGAGACATATGGAGCAGTTTTATTAAAAAGTGCTTGCAGTGATCCTTTATAACACAAAATTACAGAAAAGAAGGTATAATAAATTTAATATGTCCCCACTTGTAGTAATAACAACTGTGACAGACTATTTTTTTTCCCAGCTTAGAAGCTGGCTAGTGCCCTGAATGAAACTGCAGTCAGGCTGTGAAAGTCATCCTCTGAAGGGTGGTGGCAGACACAATAATATTGGCAGACTGATCCTCAGAAGGCATTGTTACATCTTGATTTTACCAAGAGTCATTCTGTTCTTTATAAAAGCATTTGCCTGGCTACTGGTTTCCTCCATTGATGTATTGCTGAATCTGGAGTTTACCCAGACAATAGAAGCAATGTTTGTGGTTCAGGGTGCTTTAGTAAAAATCAGTCATTTTTCTGAAGTTTTTAAAGCCCAGTCTACATAGAGGCAGACTTCCCACTGACCCAGATTGGGTTCTTTGGCTGCCAGTGGGTTGCCTACCAGTCAATATATTATGTATCAGTGTAGCATCAGCAGAACGTTGAAGCCAGCATACATATCCATTAACTGTGGTGCTTTGCATAAGCTTCACCAGAAGTTCTACAGCTTCCACTTTAATTCTGTATTCTTTAACTGGAGTTGTTCCATATTGTACAATAGCAGGAATGAATGTTAGTTTTTTTCCATATTAAAAAGGGCAGATCTTGCTTACAAGCAATGCTTCTAAGTGTGTTCCAAACCCTAGGGAATTAGGAAGTCAATTGTTATATCTCTGCACCTTTGGAGGAGGCTGACTTACCTGAACAACAGAACAGTATGTTGAAGATTACAAGAAATTACCTGGTCAAAAAAGTCCAGTGCCCTTGATATGCATGGATGTGCAAAATGTATGTGTTCCCTAATGTCTGAGGTAATGAACACTAGTTTTGTTCCTGCTCAGGTTCTCTTCCATGTGGTCAGCTGTATGCAGTTTTCACAACAGAGGTGGATTAGAGATTAGTTGGTTACAACACTGCAGGGGGCAGCTATCATTCCTTTGAAGTGCCTGCAGCAGTCTCTTTTTAAGATGATTTTGTGTTTCTGAGAGGCAGTAATGTCTGGATTTTTTTAAAACCCTGTGCATTTTTAGTTTTGTGACTTGACATTGATATCAAGCACCATCAAAATTAGTAATAGTGTGCCACCATCTCTTGCTGTTCTATAAACAGAGGTTCTGAACATCCAGTGTAGTTTTAGATATAGATGTTGACAGGGACTGTTTCACTATAGGTGATGAATAAAATCCCTTTTTTTTACTGAGTACATTTCTAAAAGAGCTTGCAGTGAATGGAGCAGTTGCCATTGACAGCAGGTAAAGGCATCCAAAATAACTAGGCTTTTTTTTGTTTTTCTTGAAGACTGAAAGTTGTGTTTGTGAACAGTTTTCTGAATTTCTTTCCTACCTTAGTTGAGGAAATACATGTGTCTGAAGCAGAAGTTCATATCATATAATCAGTGGCTCTTGTTTAGCTGGTGTTTGAAAAAGTGCCAGAAAAAGATTAATATTTCAGTTTAGAGGTTGGCAGAAGTCCATCTTAACAGATACTGTTTTTCCCGTTGTAGACTCACAGTGATTGATTCAGATGGAGCAGCCAACTCCACCATTGCATCTCTGACTGTCAACAAGCCAGTGGATTACCCACCTATTGCTAATGCAGGACCTAATCAGGCAGTCACTTTGCCCCAGAACTTCATCACACTGAATGGAAACCAGAGCAGTGATGACCATGAAATTGTCAGCTATGAGTGGTCGCTCAGTCCCAAAAGCAAAGGCAAGGTTGTAGCAATGCAGGTATGTGTATTTCTCCTTGCATGGGATTGAAAAGCTCTTTTATCTTTGCCTCCAACATGAGCAGACACATACCTAAGTAACTGCTCAGAAGCACTGAAATACCTAGAGTGATGTTATTCTTTTTTTCTTTTTCTCTCACATGTATTCAGCTCTTATTTTAGATACTACTTTTAATTCCTTTTAATAGTTTTTTTACATTCTTTGGGGTCGAACAAACTTGCTTGTTCCCTGGTGGTTTGGAAAGGCTTCAAGTTCACATTTTCTGTCCTTGAACCCTAGAGGTTGTTTCACAGGCTTCATCTTCTGAGGCTCTGGGCAGGCTGAAAATTGGTTATAGGAGAATGTGGGGTTAGTCAGAGTTTTCTTGAAACACTTTCTCCTGGGGAGAGTAGAACTCAAATAGAAACTTAGTTTTCTGAGTGAAAGATGACAAGACCTTTTGGCAGTGTTTATGCAGCCGTGCTCTGTGGTGGGTTTTTATGCTCACTAAAACATGGGTTTCCAGTGAAGCCTTACAGAATTTATTCTCTTATTTTCATGACTGTTTTTGTTGTTGTTGTTTTGGGGTTTTTTTAATCTGAGAAGTTAATAAATATTTTCACTGGACTTGCATCCAGTAAGTTGGAGATTCTTACAGCTCTGTAGACTGTTGAGATAATTAATGTAATGAAGCCAGCTGAAACTCAGAAGCCATTTTTATGAGACTTGATTTCTGCCATGTTGGCAAATGCTTTAGACCTTCAGAACTGGAAAGAGATTACTCTGTATGTCTATTTAGGAAAGGAGTAATATTATTAATGCAAGCCTACACTGTAGAGGAAATGAAAAAATTATGGGAGGATTTATAGAATAATGACTTATTTCTGATCATTCACCAAGACAAAAACTTTCCAAAAGCACCTAAGCAAACTGAACTTATATTTTTTGAGAGCCGTTCAATCTTAAAGCAACCTTTCTGAAGGAAGGGAATGACAGCTTGAGATATCCAATGGATTCATTGGATATTTAATGTGGAAATGCAAGTGTGTGTTACAGTTTCTTTTCAACAGACTAGTAATCTTCTTCATGGGCTTGAAGTTGAGTATCACAGAATCATAAAATGGTTGGGGTTGGAAGGGACATTGAAGATCATCTTGTTCCAACACCCTGCCATGGGCAGGGATGTCACTCACTAGACCAGGTTGTTCAGGGCCCCATCCAACCTGGCCTTGAACACTTCCAGGGATGGGGTATCCACAGCTTCTCTGGAGAACCTGTCCCAGTGCTTCACCACCTTCTGAGTAAATAATTCTTATAATATAAGCCTGCTCTCTTTCAGTTTGAAACTATTTCAGTTTGAAACTATTCCCTCTTGTCTTGTCACTATCTACCCATATAAAAAGTCCTTGTCTCTCCTTTTATAAGCCCCCTTTACGAATACTGGAATGAGGTCTCCCCAGAGCCTTTTCTTCTCCAGGCTGAACAACCCTAACTTTCTCAGCCTTTTTTTGGAGAGGTGCTCCAGCCCTCTGATCTGTCTTTGTGGCCCTTCTCTGGACCACTGCTACTGGTCTGTGGTGTTTTATATGATATCCACTGTTAGAGTGCAAAGTAACAAGTACCTCTTCTGGTTAGGTAATAATTTTTCAAGTCCCTTTGTTCTTATTATCATCTTTATCCCCCCAAAAAAAAGCCAAACCTAATTCCATTATGATCCATCCTCATATGAGAGATGCCACAAATGTTCATTTTATTAGCAAAAGGACCTAAAGCTGGGCCCAGTCATTTAATGAGCTTCTATAGGTACCAGCAAATACTGCTAGAAGAGTAAACTCAGGACAGAGCTGTCTTGTTTAATATGGGGTGTTTTTTCCATAAACCTGTCTGTCTGGGTTCAAGTCAAGCTTGGTTTTGCATTTAGCAGTTTTTATAAGGACTAAAGGATGTCATGATGTTTGTTTTTAAAATATCCCTAAGGAAATGGAAAAAGCTGTAGGAATTTTCATCAGTGTTTAATTTCCTAATTGAGAATGGTAGTGTTCCATGTGTTTCACAATTTTCATTGTGGAGAAATAATGCGGTGGTTATACCAACAGAAGAAATTGGGATTTATTCCTTATAGATATATTTCTCTGGGTTGGTAGGAACAGTCGCGATAGTGAACACATTACCTCTGTCTGTGCACCAAATTTTAAGCCTCCTTTTTTTCTGCAAAGTACATAAACTCCTTGCTCAAATTTATTTATTATTTAATATTAATTATATATGTATATATAATGTATGATATATATATAATAATTAAAATTATTATTTATGAATTCAAACATTTCTTTTTCCTTGCATTTGCTCTGTAAGACGTTTCATTGCCCACAACCGTTTCTGTTTTATCTCGTGCCCTGTCCTCGCCGATGCTGCCCAGGGGGTGCGGACGCCGTACCTGCAGCTCTCTGCAATGCAGGAAGGCGATTACACGTTCCAGCTGACTGTGACGGACTCGGCGCGGCAGCGCTCCACAGCCGAGGTCACACTGATCGTGCAGCCTGGTAAGCCTGTGCAGGCACATCCCGGTCCCTCAGGGCTGGCCCAGCCTGCTGCCTTGGCACCATTCCCCAATACCTCCTCTCCCCCCATTGCACCTCTGACATGGCAGCCCCAATGCCTGGTACCCCTGGATCAAGGACTCGTCCACCTCCGTTTTCTTTCAAAGCAGGCAGTTAAGTGTAGAATCATGCACAATCCAGGTGGTGATCCTGAGGGTTCACACCAGCCTGGCAACAGAGATCTGTTTGAGTGCTTTCAAAAGCCAAATTGTGGCTCTTGAGTTTAATGTCATACAAAGTCTGTTTTGAAAGCTGCTCAGAGTATCAATCAGCGCTTTTCTCAGTTTTCTTATTGTTTTGCAATTCTCCTGCAAGAGTCGTCATTTGATTTGAATTTACTCAAATGAATTGCATTGTGTTTCCTGGGGAAAAGTGTCAACCAAGGACTTTTCAAAAGCCGCATCTTTCATATGTTTATTTAGGTTTGGGAGCCAAATGATGAATAAGCCCAAATGGTCTGGGTCTCATGAGATTTTTTTTTAATGCCTTTTTTTTTTTCCACAGTATGTTTGCCTGTTACATCCACAGTGGCCTTTTCTACCCATGTGCAGGTCTCACACTCCACCATGGGGCAATGTTTTATCTCCCTGTTGTCAGTTAATACACATCTTCTGTAGGTGATCCGTTCTGGGACAATTTTACAGCAATCATTCATTTCAGAAATCAAAAACATAAATTGGAAGTGTGGTGTGGTGGTGGTGCCTTTTAGATCCGTTATAGTGTGAAGTTAGAAAGATGCTGTTGCTGAAGTCAGGCCCAAGGGTAAATAAATATCCAGGAAAATGGTAGCATTGCCAGTTTTACCATGTCACAAAAGCAGAGGCTGAAAACAGAGTGACAGGTTATATATTTCTGCACTAAATTCTCAAAGGCTCTGAATTGGCATTAACTTAGTGACATCATGATGGCCTTGAGCAGCAGACAGAATGGGTCAGTATATTTGTGGAGGGCAAAGAATCATGTTTGTGTGGGAGATTTTGAAAGGGATGGACTGGTGGGACCAGGAGAATACCCCACCACTCAGGTTTTGTGACATTTCATGTAATGCACTGAGTATGCAGCAAGATTTTTGGGACTGTGACTGTGCTTTCAGATGGGACTATGAAAAAGGGAAGTACTTACTGTGGGATTTGGCTTATTGCAGAGATGACTTTTCCCACCTGCTAGCTTGTGCATGTCATATTTGTGGTTTGTACCTTTTGAGCCAATATATCAAAATTTTATTAAAATACTCTGTGTCAAATCTTCCCTCTGATATGCAAGCCTTGCCAGTGATCACCTAGAAAATGACATACACTAAATACTAATTTTGCAGAAAATAACAGTCCTCCAGTAGCAGTGGCTGGCCCTGACAAGGAATTGACCTTCCCAGTAGAAAGTACTACACTGGATGGAAGCAAAAGCCAAGATGATCAAGGCATTGTCTTCTACCATTGGGAAAACATCAGGTATCTAAAGATTTTACTAATCTCCAGTAAAACAGAGAGCAAAGTGAAAGGGATTTTGTCTAGAGCCTCTTACGCAATCGAGTTGGATGATGCTCTGTTAGAGAATTGCTTTCAGGACCATCCCACTTGAGTAGTAATAGTATAAGAACTAGTAATTTTGAGTTGAACTTGACAAGCTCAGGCAGTCTCTACCGATGTTTTGCAATGTTTTATTTTGAGACCTACTTTTCTAAAATTAAGATAAAATGACAGGAACTTCTGTGTCTCCTGTTAAAAAGCAAGTAGCAGGTTTGGTACCCTCCTGTAATATACAGTTTTTCCATTAGTGCTTAGAACTAGGATTTCTCAATCACTTTTTTATTGAACAGTAAAGTCTCAGTCATTTTAGCTTGAACTTTTGGTAATGGGTGACTAAATCACTCTTAAATTATGATTAAAAATGTTTTACAAAAGCTTATAATTGTATGTTTATGTGCAAATCTAACTGATCCTTAATAAAAGGACAAGGTATTTTAGCTCATGCAGCTGTCATACCTGGTACAGGAAGAGGTCTGCTGGCAGCCTCTACAGGTTGTGAGTAGCTCTTAGAGCAATATCATTTGCCTTCTCCCATGAAATAGAACCATGGTGAGGTTGAAGTTCTGGGGGGTATTTTCTGCTCTTCTGATAGGTGGGGATGTGTGCTTGTTTGCTTCTAATGTCTTGAAAGAAAGTATTAATGAATTCTCTAAACTAAACTCATGTCTCAAATAGTTCTTTAGCCATCAGCACTTATAGCAGTACTAGAACTACAGCACAAAAAAGCAAAAAGCCTGAGCAATGCTGCTGAACTCACAGTCTGGCTGGCTGGGCACGATTATTTTTGTGAGATGTTTTGTTTCAGTGGGCCAAGCTCTGTACAGATGGAGAACGATGACAAGGCAGTAGCAACTGTGACGGGTCTCCAGGTTGGTACCTATCGCTTCAGGCTGACTGTGAAAGACCAGCAGGGCTTGAGCAGTGCATCTGTGCTCTCCATTACTGTGAAGGAAGGTAAGCCTGGCTGCTGCTTCTTGGGGCATGGTGGGCAACTGGACAGCTCATTCAGTCGCTGATGGAATGTGAAAGAAATCAGAACAGAAAGGTGTAACATATTTGTTTTTATATTTCAAATGTGTTTAAGAAGACTTAACTGCTCTTTTGTATTAAAGTAGTATTGTGAGTGACTGGCAGAATTAACTTCATTTGATGCAAGCTGTTTTAGTGTTCAGTATATGCAGAATTAGTTGTAATAAACATGCTCCAAAATAATATTTTTGACAATTGTATGTCTACAGCATTAAGAAGATTTTTTTTCTTTTATCTTTGAAATTAGGCTTTCAGCAGAAAAGCAGTTTTACTGTGGATTTTGAAGTAACATCCAAGAGTTGACATCTCAGTGAACTGATTTCCACTTAAAAAATTATTTTTAAAAGACCTGGTTTTATTTTTTGGTTTTTTTAGGGATGTATTGTTGTGGTGGGTTTGTTTTTGTTTGGGGTTTTTTGTTTTGTTTTGTTGGTTTGGGGTTTTTTTTTTAATGATACAGAGAAACAGTTGCTGTGGCATGGGGTATTTCAGGTTTTTTGTGGTTTATTCCCAACATGCATACTGTAGAAGAGACTTTAGGATAATCAATTGAATCATAGAATGGTTTGGGTTTGAAGGGACCTTGAAAATATCTTGTTCCAAACCCCCTGCCATAGGCTGGGACACCTTCCACTAGACCAGGTAGCTCAAAGGTCCCATCCAGCCTGGCCTTGGACCCTTCCAGGGATGTGCTGATTTCAGCAAGCCCAGGATGCAGTTGTCTTTCTGGACTGCAAGTGCACATTGCAGGGTCATGCTGAGCTTCTTGTCAGTCAACACCCCAAGTCCTTCTCTTCAAGGCTTAGCGGTATTATGCTGACTGCTCCAAATCCATTCTCTTCCCAGCTTGTATTTGGGATTGGGATAGCTGTGACCCATGTGCATCTTGGAGAAGAAGCTGGACTTTGTTTTACTCGTGTGCATCAGTGCTTGAACTGATGTTCAAGTTAGTGTTCAGTTAGAAATACATGGCAACGGCTCTGCCCAAATGTGTCCATGGTCTCGTTTGTGCTGTGAAGTGCAGCCACAGTAAGTTCTGTCTACAGCTGCAGGTTCAGTATTAAAAATACTCAGTTTTCCAATAACCAAGTTTAGTCAACTGGTTTGACTTGGAAGAGGCAAAATCAGTTGTATTACAGATAACCCTATGCTGTTACAGCCAAAGCCCTTGAGATCTGCCCAGGTCCAACTCTTTGTGTCCAGTGAGGTATTGCACTCAGCCCCACAGCTTCCTTGAGCCCTGGCTTACCAGCTGTGTTCTAAAAAAATTCAGTGATGTCTGGTTTCTGGAAAAAGGATGTGTTCATATTTCTTTGGCTTTTTTTCACCATATGCCCAATGCATACCTTAGTTTTAGTGCTAGTGGTGAGCAAAAAATATTTGGGAATTAGAGTTACTCTTAAGTTTCCTGATAGCATTTTGCCTAAATACAGGCATTTTGAGGATACAAGATCTTGCACAAGCTTCTCCTGGGTAATAAGTGATTTTCCAGCATGGTGAACTCATGCTGGGCCGTGTTTCTAAGTAGGCAGAAAATCTTTTTGCTTGGCTGAGAACATCTGATGTTTAAGTTATTGTGAGACTGTAAAAAGAATATCCCACAATGCTTTTTGAAAAAGATATTTCTCCTCATGGTGCTCTTCTGTTTTTATTAGACTGCAATATGCTCAGAGCCAGATTTTGTATACCCACTCATCCTTTCCCTGTAGCTTTGACATGAGGTTCTGCTGTTATTGTCTGTAATCATCAGGTAAAGAATTACAGTGTGGGTGTATTGGCAATGGCATGTCATTTCTTATTTTGAAAGCAAATCCTTCTCCACTATTTTTATGGCTAGAAAACAACAGTCCACCCCGGGCACATGCTGGTGGGAAGCATGTTCTAGTGCTTCCAAACAACTCTGTTACCTTGGATGGCTCAGGGTCTGCTGATGACCAGGGGATTGTGTCATATTTGTGGATTCGGGATGGTCAAAGCCCAGCAGCTGGGGTAAGTTTCTTGAAGGTTGTAGCAAAATTTGGCTTTCGTTCTGCACGTAATGCCACTGCAGCAGGGAGAGCGGGTATGACGCATAAAATGCTGTAAGGTGTGGTGCCTGTTTCTGGTTTGTCTCCCCTACTCTCTGCTGTGGTTCAAGAGGCTGGTGATATTTTCAGTACAGCTAGAGAATATAGTAACAGAGGACTGCAGCAATGCAGACTTAGTTGGGAAAGACTTGAGACAGAAGAATAAAGCTGTGTCTCTTTAAGAGTAATTGGTGATAGTATGAAGGTAGTGTGTTTGAGAGAAAAATATTATCTGAAATCCAGATATTCCAAAAAAAGAAGGGTCTGAGAGAGCAAGAAGTACCAATAAGGATTAAGGAATCCTGCCTGGTACCATATGAGGTAAAACTTAAAGTTTAAGGTAAAAATGGTGTTTGGCATTAGATGCATAGGTACCTTCCCTGACAGATGATGGTCAATAGCCTGGGGCATTAGGGGAGGGGATTCTGCTCTGAGTGGGGCAGACAGCAGAAATACCTAAGGATAAACTTCAGTTATTTGTCAGCTAATAAAAGTGGGATAATTTTTTCCCTATTTGCAAGAAGTCTTGTGGACAGCTCTTTGCCCTCAGGAAGACAGTGGCAAATCAGCAAGTACTGGAAGAGGGGAAAAAGCAAAATCATAAAAAATCTTCTAGAATCAATTCACATGAGTGTGTAAGAATGGAAGAGGTTTAGCTTAAATATAGCTGGCAGAGTTGATAGTTGAAAATACATGAACTCCAAGGAGAAGAAATTAGGAGTTAAGACAGCAGAACTAAGGATACTGGGAAAAAAATTGAAAAATAATAATGTAGCTGCCTTGGATTTTCAAGCAGATGAGTTCTTCAGATTGTCAGTTCTTCTCTCTGGGGTATTTTTAATGAAAATATCCATAGTGTGCAGACATCCTCATTAACTATCACTTCCAAATTTCATTACTCTGCTATAAACTATGGGTAGGTCACATTTGTCCCAAAAGTCAAAGCAAGAACACACACCATCATACCAGGTAGTCGACTTGTTAATAAAACCTGCATCTTTCTATGAGGATGTAACTATTGTGGACCTTGTTTTTTCAGGATGTGATTCATGGCTCAGACCACGAGGCAGTACTGCAGCTAACTAACCTGGTGGAAGGAACCTACATTTTCCACTTGAAAGTGACAGATGCTAAGGGAGACTCAGATGTTGATTCAGCAACTGTTGAAGTGCGGCCTGGTATGACAATTAAAAGGTCATCGACATGTTGTGAATACCACATCTTTGTTCTCCTTTTCACTTATTTATTTAGATGTTGATGAGAATCTCTCAAGTTAAAACACAGAGCAAACAGTTCTCTCTTCCTAACTTCTTACTGTTCTCTGACTAGGCCCAAGTGTGTTAAAAGGTGACATCTCCATTCTTAACTACTACAGTCGCCGTAGTAGGGACCATAAATAGATAAAAACTATACCTACTAGTTAATATTTTCATTAGGCTTTTTTTGCTTCTCATTCATTGTAGGTTTTTTGTTTCTTTTTCTGGTTGTTAATTAGTTTGGCCAGTAGAAAGAGGTGGGAGCTGACCATGAAATTTAAGTACAAATGCTTCTGTTTGATGGTTGAAAGTGTGGCCTTGTTTGTTTTTCTTCTTTTATTCTGAAAGACAAAAAAAATCCTCAAAGTATTTCAGGGGGTTGTAAATGCAGGTGAAATAGCTAAAGGATGGAAGTTGTAGTCTTAGGAAAAGAGTCTGAAATCTTTGATCTGTCAAAGATACCTTGTTTTTCTGGCTCCTGGGCAATGATTTAATTTCTGTTCCTCACTTTATTGTTGAATGTAGTCATAGTAAATGGATTATGATTCTCATGGGATATCTGTGAAGTTTGTTTTGTTTGCAAGGCCAATAGGAGTTCGAGTACTATTTAACAGAACCCTCAGTTTGTAAGGGTAGGCAGGGTAGACATGCCTGATACTTCTCAAATTAACCATCCTCATTTAGACTTGCTCACAGTCTTGCATGCTACCATACGAGTCCATCTTTGGCTCCCTTTTCCTGGGTGGTAGTCAGTAGTAGGTAACTAGCAGGGAACTTGGTAATTGGACTCATGTAGTCCTTACCTCTGACTTTAGGATGGCAGCATTTAGGGGAACAGAAGTTGCCCATCTGCACAGAAATGTGTAAATGCTAAAAGTGCACCCTGAAGTACTTTATTTGTATTGGTAAGATGGGTTGCTATCTTAGGACCTACCAGGTTTGTTTGAGACAGAATGTCATGATATAGGCTAAGTACTTCTCTAAGAACATAAAAGAGTTGGCTTTTCAGTGGTATGGGTCTAATGCAGAAAACTATAGTATTAATAAATACTTTCAAGTACTGCATGTTGGTGCTGAAATATTTGCCAGGCTCTGAAGGAATAGCATGTTCTTCTGTCAGATCCCAAAAGGAGCGGTCTGGTGGAGCTGATCCTGCAGGTTGGAGTGGGACAGCTGAGTGAGCAGCAGAAGGACACTCTGGTGAGACAGCTGGCTGTATTGCTGAACGTTTTGGATTCAGATATCAAAGTTCAGAAGATACAAGCCTACTCAGATATAAGGTAAAAAGATGTCCTGCTGTACCAGAAATACTTGTGATTTTCTTTGCCTCTCTCACAGCTCATAACTAGTTGCAAAATTATCTTTCCTAAGATGACCAAAAATGCTATACTTCTCAACAGAATATACTTTAAAAGGTGAATTTCTTCTGGTGTAGAAAATTGATGAAGTAAAGTCTGTGGAGGCTTAGAACTGAAGTGTTTTGTTTAAAAAGAACCCCAAATTTTTCTGTTTAGATTATTTTTTCCTTTAAAGAAAGTACATGCAGATATATTTCAGTGTCTTGTTCAATACAGTGCTGCTTTTTTTTCCAAATGCTGGATGGAGTGAGATAAACAGACTTTCTCACAGTGAAGCATGTATTGTATTTCAATATAAGGTTCCAGCTCTATTTGATCAAACCTATTTTATTCTCTCTTTTTTTTCCTGCTTCTTCTCCGTGGTCTTGATGTTCTTAATATTTTATAAACATTTTCCCAGGTAACTGGTGATGAAAATCCATTTTTTGCACAGAAAACTCGACAGTGGATTCTCTTAAATATGGTATTTTACTGTGAAGAAGAAATACTCCCTCTGCTTGATGTAGAGTGCTAGAGATAGCTGTGTGTACCCAGAGAAACTTCTCAGCATGATTGGTAGAACCTGTTCACATGAGTTAGCTTTAAATTACTTCTTGCCAACTACTTGGTAATTTAAAACCCATTTTGGTGTTTATTTAGCTCTTGCAGAACCTCTCAAAATTTAAAAACACAATTTGGAAAGTCTAGTATTTATAGCTATGATATTTTTAATCACAGCTTTTCAAATTAAAATGTTCCCTGAAGTGTCTGATACAGGGTGAGATCAACACAACCCAACTTAGAAGTTGTAGAAGACAGGGCAGGAGGGCTTCCACATGAAGTTCTCTGGATCCTTGCTTCTGAGCTTTTTCTCCTATTAAATTCAATTTCCTAAAGTTAGTGAAATTGCTTCAGAGTGTTTTATGACAGGCTCTACATGAGAGTGGAGAAAGCAAATGTGTACATACTTCTTAAAGCAAAAGTCGGGAAGACCAAGGAGGGAATTATATTTGCTGTTATCCTTACCTGTCCTCTGTGAAACTGAGAAGCCAGAGAACTGCAGGTGCTCCCAGCTCAGAATGAAGGTCAGTTGACTGCTCCACAGAGAGAGTTCCTAAATCTTTATCAGTGGTGACATTGGCTTTCTAGAAACAAAAAAGACTAAATACTATCTGTTTAGATTACTGAATGCCTTTTTTGCTGAATGCCTGACAAAAGTGATCTGTGACAGCAGTCCTGACTGTAGCTGTTCTTTCTGCAGCACTGCAGTTGTGTTCTACGTGCAGAACGGGCATCCTTCCACGGTGATCAAGGCATCAGATGTTTCACGGACTCTGCACGTGCAGCTTTTGAAACAGAAGGCTGACTTCTTGCTTTTTAAAGTCCTGCGAGTTGACACAGCTGGTATGTTTTCGATTGTGCTTGCTCATCTCAGAGCTTTGCAGACATTTGGCTAACACAGCACCTGGAAACGCGGCATGAAGTCCTTCTGGTGTCTGGGCTTGGTGGGTGTAGCTTTACAAAAGATGATGTTGAAGACAATATGCTTCATGGTTTGTGGTAGGTAGACTGGTGCCAGTTACTTTTAAAAGACATCATCTGTATCAGCAGGCAAAAGCACATTTTAATATGGTGTGCATCAGGAAGGCCTGTGCAATGAGGATAAAAATACCTCAAATGCTTCCTTTTCTTAGAAGATGTGCAAAACTTTATATAGCCATAAAATATATATGTTTCATGTCTCTGCTTCCTTCAGGGCTTTTAGAGTTCAGTAAATAGGCTTGTAATCTAACTTGTTCTTGTCTGCCTGCATCAAACAAAAGGGGTGATCGCTGTGTTACCACCTAGTCTTCTAATCTTTGCGATGTACACAGGCTGCTGGGGTTTCCTATAATGAGCTCTTTCTTTTGCCCAAAAAGATGCTTGAACTTGTAAGCTTATTTTAAGCTCAGCTAGTAACAACCTTTTATGATACGTAGGTATTACAGACATGACTTCTCCATATTTTAAAATCAGGACACAACAATTCAAATACAAACAAAGTAAGCAAGCTCCAGTGATAAAATAGGTGCTGATTATGTAGTAAATTCTGTCTTTATTTACTGGTTGAAAAGGATTGTTGTCCTATTATAAATATACTCTGATTACATTCTTTCTCCTCACAGCCAGGAGTCTGCAAAACTGTAGATCTATTTGATACATAACCCCAAAGGAAAGGGAGTTTTAAAACATACCACAGTGTTATGAACCAGTGGCTTTGCCACCAATCTAGTCTTACATTAAGAGGATGTGTGTCAATTTGTCCATTTACACAACTGACCATATGTTTGGTTCTGTTCTTAGCCTGTCTTTTGAAATGCTCTGGACATGGGCACTGTGACCCCATAACAAAGCGCTGCATTTGCTACCAGCTGTGGATGGAAAACTTGATTCATCGTTATCTAAATGATGGAGAGAGTAATTGTGGTGAGTTTGGATGTTGTGGGATGTATTTCAAGAGTAACTTGTCATCTTGTAAGACTGTTGATTATTTGTTCTCAGAACGGGGAGTTCTTAGGAGGTAGATGCTGAGAAGACTAAAACAGTCTCTATTTTCCGGCCCAACAATACCTTTCTATAGAAAGATATTTGAATAATTTCTTGAAATGATGTCTTGACAGTAGTAGCCTAAATTTTAAAGAGAATCCCTGTTTGATGAAAGAAGTGTGAAAACTTGGTCATGGGAGAGGGATTTTGCAGCAATTTGAGGCCAGTTGGAGGGGTTGTTGAATAACGTGGGCATTGCAAAGCTTTTGAATAGGACTGTTGCAAAGCTGGAAAAGAGGCAGCAATTTCAGTTTCTCTGAGTGGGTGGTTGATGCTTCTGTGCCAGAAGTGTGATCTGATCTAAGCAAAGAAAACATCAGTGTTCTGGACTGACCAATACTGACCTTTAGAACCTGATAACACTGGCAACTGTGAGTATACAAATGTTGGAATTCAAATTATTGCACATCTCTCTGTATCCTTTCCTGTTTTCCTGGATTTATAAATACAAATATGCAGATAGAAGGACCTACCTCTAATCAGCTCCTTTTTTAAAGCACTCCTAAAATGCCAGAGCCAGAGTACACCTCTGTTTATTTCAGTTAAGGAATGATAACTGAGGTGGTAACTGTGACCCTTTGGAGGACTGTCACTTCCCACACAGACCTCAGGTGTCTTGGGATGGTAAAAGTTATTTGAGAGGAAGAAAATTTTCTAATGTGCACTTCTAATCTTAAAGGTTAAAAATTTTTAGGAATTCTTATGAGAATATGATGGTCCTGAGTTTTCCTACGTTCCTGTTGCCACTTCCCGTTCCTCAGGATTGATTATTTTAATAGAGTTGTATTAGAAGTTATTCTATTCATTTGACCTTACAAAGCACTGTTGTTTCTTTTTTCAGAGTGGAGTATACTCTATGTGACTGTATCTGTTTTTATTTTGATTGTGGTCATGGTAGGGCTTGCCTGGTTCTGTATCTGCTGCTGCAAAAGGTACATGATTTGTGTTTCTTTTTGATGGGGTATATGAAAAAATTGCACACAACTGCCACATTTTAGTCCACTCCGTAGCACTAAACCACTGAGCTCATTTTGGACATGTGAGGAGCTTCCTGTAGCTGTTTCTGTAGACATACACTTCTTTAGAAAAAAGGAGTATCCATTTATTTGTCTGTGCTCTTCTGCATTATGAAAACAAAAAAGTTAATGTTGCAGTATCCTTCATATTATGTGCTATTTAATGTTAAAATGCTGAGTGTGTACTGCAGATCTTCAGTCTCCTACTGAGTCGTGCAGGTACTCCATGCTAAGAAAAAAAAGGCACACCCTGAAGGTCACTGGTGTAGGAATGTTTTAGGCCATGGGAAAGGATCTGCTCCCCGTCTGGTGTCTCCCTTGGACAGGAAGGGCGGGTGGCTGGGCTGCATGTGCTTTACAGGCAAGGAGTACTCTAGTAATCTCAGTCATGCAGACTTCTTGCTTCCTCTTTCCTTAAACAGGAACATTCATACTACTGAATGTTGTTTCCCTCTCTGCCTCCCCTCCAGTCTTTCCTAGTGAGCTGATAAGAAATTCTCTTTCAAGTGACAAGCCCCTGCAAGTTCTGTCACTAGAGCAAGTGTTTTTGCTGCAGCTCAAACAGCTCAGCAAACAGATAGCTTGTTCAGGTGTTAGCAAAAATAAAATGCCATCAAAACCTTTCTGGATTTCATCTTTTCCTAGGGTGTCTTTGCAGTATGTAAAGGATGTGTGGGAGTCGATACCAATTTTATTTTTATGGTTGAAGGAACAGTGCTGTTAGTAGAAAACTTAAAATAGTAAAGTGTGTCCCATTCCACCCCCACAGTGTGAGGTGGAGCCTCACAGGCTTCTGTGTGTTGCATGATTATTTGAGGGATTTTTTATGAGTTCAGCTGCTTCTGTCCTTTGTCCTCATGTGGCTTGTGCATGAGAGTGAGGGCTGGTTGATACAGATCCATGTGAAAAAGAGGGAGGGAATTACTGCACAGGACAGAATGGCAAGAGATTCCCTTTGCCTTGTGGAAACTACATGAAAAAGACAGTGTAGACTCAAGATTTGGCTGGAGATTTGGAGGTTTTAAAGACTTTTAGTTGCCAGATGAACTCTATAGAAGATCATGGAGGGGAGGCCAAGGTCTGCTGTTGCTGAAATGCTGGCTGAGCAGTAAGGTGAACTGTGGGGGCACATGAATATTCATCTACCGTGTCTGCAGTTACTATGCTGAAATTGAACAAACTGTGATTAGAAGAGCAAATCAATCTGCCTAGCTATCTTCATCTTTCTATATCAGAGAGAAAATAAACTATGCTGTCTTGTCCATATTATACAGCTGCCTTATTGAGATATAAACTGGAACTATTTTTAAGTGGAGGAGAGAGAGTACGATGATGTTCTGTATATTGGGGTATGTATATGAAGAGGAAGGGGGAGCAGATTTATTTGTGTACATGAGAATTAAATGGTTTTTTGTTAACTATCTTTTTAGCAGGAAGAGGACAAAGATAAGAAAGAAAACAAAATATACCATCCTAGATAACATAGATGAGCAGGAGAGAATGGAGCTACGGCCAAAATATGGTAAGTGCTATATGGCAGCCTTGGAACTCATCCATCAAGTGTGCAGCCAATGTGTCTGAATTGATAGCTGTAGGCAGGAGGAGCCCAGAAGCAGGCCTACAAGTTTGGGAATGGCAGAGACAAGCAGACAATGAAGTGTTTAGGGGAGAACCAGGTAATTTTTTTAATAAAGCCTCAGGCTCAGCCTCTGCTCTGAGCTTCTGAGTTTATCTTAATTTAGAACATTTAATTGTCCCACAGATTTTCTTCATGTAAGCCTCTCTCCTCTGCAAATGCTTTAATTTGGAGCTGGTTTTGTTGCTGCACAGCAGTTCCCTTCTGACCCATAAGTGGCCTGTTAGACATCAGCAGATTTCAGCTGCTGTTCACATATCTTTTAATTTACCTGACTTTCAGTTTTTAGCTGGCAAAATGTTCAAATCCAAGGAAATTAAATCATTCTGAGAAACTGCTGTCCTAGAAAGATGGAGATAATGTTTCCATGAATTAAACCATGATCTTTCATTGCCACTCGTGTTAATAAGGTTGTTGAGTGGACAGACGGATTTCCAGATTCAGACTGTTAAAAATACATTGGGTATGTACTAAGATAATCTAGTTGTTTCAAATTTAAATACACATATTCACATTTCAGAGTCATAAACTGATGGGCCTGCAATGAAGTCATAAGAGTATCTGAAATGGTATATGATACTTCCTAAGCCAGTTTTTGTATTGATGTATGCTGTTACATTGCACTGCAGAGAATGTTTTCACTTACCTTTCATATCACAGGGGAGAAGATGATTAGACAATACTAAAAAAACAAACCTTTCTAATGAGTTTGCCTTGCTTTTTTATTGTCAGGTATAAAACACAGAAGTACAGAACACAACTCCAGTCTGATGGTCTCTGAATCAGAGTTTGACAGTGATCAGGACACTATCTTCAGCAGAGAAAAGATTGAAAGAGAGAATTCTAGAACACTTATAAATGGATCCATCAGAAATGGAGTTTCCTTCAACTACAGCTCCAAAGACAGATAACTGAATGTGGGTAAAAGCACAGAACACGCTGGTGCGACACATCTGAAACATGTTGGCCCACCTCTGTTTTTCCAGAACCAAAAGCTTCCTAAAATACCAACTAATTGCAGATTAAAGGGTAAATTTCTAGTACAAGTAGAGGAAGGCAGAAGGAGGGAGAAAGGATTAGATGGTCAGCTAACTCCTCTTGTCACCATTAGAGGAACAAGAAAAAGCACTTGTTATTTCTTGCATGTTCTGTGCTGAATGTTTGAATTTCAGAAGGCCTTTTTTCTAAATCACTGCTACAAAACTAGCCAGAGCTGTTCTGCTACAAACTATGGTAACTAACAATGGCATACAGATTCATATGTGCTCCTAATGCTCTCTTTGAGAAGTGGTCTGATTTACAACAGCAAAAGCCAATATAGATAAAGTTCCTTACAACTGTAGAGAGCAGTATGTGGCCACAAGCTCCATCTCAATTTTCAGTTTAGGATGGAAACACAAGGAGCATTTTTAGTGCATTGTCTTTATCCAACTGTACTCTGACTTCCTTTTCTAGGTTAGTGTTCATCCAGTGAAAACGTTCTTGTTTTCAGAGAAAGTTAACAGCTAGCAGTTGCACTGGATCAGCTGTAATGTAACATTATATATCTGTGTCCTGTAGGATGCAGCAGTTCCCAGTATTCACATAGGAGGTGTGGTGTCTGCAGGGAATTCCAGCCTTAGGTTGCTTCTGTAATGATCAAGTTGCTTTGGCTCTGCCATGTCCATCCAGGAAACTGTAGCAGGAAGGACTTGGTGTGATGCGCCTTCAGAAGCATTTTGAGCATCCTAAACAACCCTTTTAGATCACTTGGAGGATCTCTGGACCTTGTAAGACTGAATGCTCAGCTGAGTTTTCATCTGTCAGCATTAAGCACTCAATTAAATAATGTGCTGGGCACTTGTGGAGTGAAATGTTTGTGAAGAATACCCTGTGTGGAGCAGGAGGTTCATTGTACCTTCATTGTTGTGGTAATTGGTACTGAGCAATGTTTTAGCTTGAACATGAGATTGTTTGACTTTTTCCTCTCTGGCTATTCAGTGACTGGATGTGCTGGCCTAAAGAGATCCTTTTAGGTCTTTGGCAAGGGTAGGTCTATTGCAGTTCTGACGTTCTTGTTCACAGTCTGGATAATTTCTTCACAGCCTGCTTGTTAGGCTTTGAAATCATGTCCCCGGTACTGCTTTTGAAGACCTGACTTTTGTACACAGTCCTCACTTGTAGGGGCATCTGTGCCAGTAGTACTGTTTAGCCATGACATCAGCTTTTACTGGGGGTCCTCTACTGATGTACTGGAGTCATGGGCTGAGATGGAGGAATGATGTGTTTTCATGGAGAAAACATTCCTCTGGGAGCATTTTTGAAGAGCTTTTAAAAAATGTTTGGGGGTTTTGGGGGTTGTTTTGTTTTTGTTTTTTTTTTAATCCAGTGGTAAAAAACCCATTATCACAGGATGGAGCAGTATAGAAATCAAGGGGAACAGTTTAGAAGGATTGGGGAGGGGACATAGCCCATTATGAGGAATAATGTAGTAGAGAATTTTGGGCCTTTCTCCATCCTTTCTTAGAAGTCTGACACAACAGGGTAGCTGGGTTGAACACTGTGGCTTCTGTGCTTCTCTTTTTAATGGACTTGCCAATAGTCAGAACTGTCTAGGTTGGAAGAAATCAGTGGTCAAAAGTTGCAGCAACATAGCATGCTCATAACTTGTTTCATACCTTTTATTCTCAAATGCCATCAGCAACAGTCCCTAAGGCTACTAATGCAGCACTGAGGAGTATTTACCCTGTGTCCAGTCCTGCATTTTTCTGGAGATCTTTGTGTGGCTGCAGGAGTCATTGTGGTGAGAGAGGCTGTGAAGAGCTATAAAAGGGCTAATTACAGGTGTTGTCTATGTTTTTCCCATTTGCACCAGCAAAGTGCAGTATGAATGGTATGATTTGCTTTCTTCAGAAACCAAGTTTCAACTCTGTGTATGGGGGGGTTTAGGCTATTTCTTGAAACAAATCTACTTTATCACACTCTCTTCTTGAGACTGTGCGTGTATATGTATATATATATATATATTTTTAAATAACTTGGTCAACAAAAGCAAGGTCAGCTTCTGATGTCTTTCAGTTCCTGCTCCAGATGTGTTAACATAATAAAAGCAATCTTCACTTTAAAGCATTCCTGAAAAAAGTTAAAGCCCACTCAAAATACTAATTTATTTCTTTCCTTTGAAATCCAAATGTTGGGCTTAATCCATTCTGAACAACTTCACAGAATGTTTTAGCAGGAATTATTCTCTTGGAAACATGCATTTTAAAACAGGCAAATAAGTTGCTTAAAAAATTTCAAGTTTATATGTGCTGTGCTGCCATTGATGCTTCTGCTAAATACTGTCTCCAGTGTGCCTTTATCTATAAGCTTACCTTCTAGGACATGTCAGTGCAGTCAGCAGCATCTGTCAGTTTTGTGAAATTAGTGGCTTACGTCTTTTGGGTTTATTTTATGTTTTTAAAGCCAGTGCTGAAGCCTAGGATGTTGTTCTTTCAAGGTATTAAAATACCTTATTTTTTTTTAACAAACAAACAAACCCCACCAAAATGAAAAACTGATTCTCTAGTAAAACAACTCCAGGAATCATAAACCTGCATTCATTAATGCTGCAGAATTTCCAGGACTGTTCCCCTGCCCATGGATGCACACTGGTGGGCTCAGATCTGTGGATCACTGGTAAGTTCATGTGCCATGAGAATGTATGCATGATTTGGCTAAGTATTTCTCACTCTAACAAATAAGAAGTATTAGACCGATTTCTCATTGTATAAAGCCCTAGCAAGTGGAAGTTGCTTGGTAAATTCAGTTCTCTAGATGATACTTTGACATCTTTGTTGCTGACAGTATTTTAGCTATGTTTTCAAAGTTGAATATAGTTTAAAATTTTCAGCTGCTGCTGAATTCTACTAGTTTGATTATTCTACCTGCTTGGAAGGAGAAGGTATGCCTCTTACTATAAGAGCAGGCTTGCTTTTAATAGATGGAACTTGCACGGAAGCTGAAAGCAATAATTTTGGCTCTGTGAATTTGTGGTATCACGTTTATGTCACTTGGCCAAGCATGTTTGTGTCAGGAATTTTGGAGAGACTATAGCAAGCCTTGTATCTTCAGTATAATTGTTATTTCTAGAACTACTGCTTTCTTGCAGAATGTCAGGTCGTACCATGAATGAAAGGGTCAGAAAACTGGCTGTAACAGTGCAAACACATTGGCAGAACTTAGATTCTAACCCTTTGGTTTGGGGTATTACAGGTTCAAATCAGGTTCTCAGTCCTCACGTTTACTTCTGCACGCTGTTTTCCTTTGCATACAGATTTGTAAAATAGGGATGGGGCTATTTCCAAAAGACTCATCTGCACTGAAAAGCAGAGGAGACCAGATAGAGCTTGTACTGTGTGGCTCAGTCCACTGAAAATAAAGAATATTTCAGTTTGGCACTGCTAAGATACTGCCTCTTGCTGAAGGCAGACTGTGTGGTGATACTTGCAGTGCTTCATTGCCTTGAAGTGTAAGCGCTGGATTTTCATTTGCATCATGGTTTTACACGCACAAGCAGGGATTGTCCAGCTATGTAAAAGGACTGCCTTTGTTTGCATTTTAAGGAAGGAGTATATTTTGGAAAAAAAACTTACTAAGCATTAAACAGGCTCAGTGCCCAAGTGGAGTATTCAATGCAGTACATGCACAGCATGAAACTGCCATTAATGCAAACAGCTAATTGTCTTGTGGATTTAATTTTCCTAACTGAAATCGTACTGCAGTATGAAACAAAATTTACCTTGGCAAATCTGTTGAGATCCACTCCCCAGTTATCTGTCCTATGGTTCAACCTGTCATATTAAGTAGAGAAAACAAAGCAAAATGCGAACTGTCTAATTACAGAGAATTGTTTATTTGCATAGGGGAAAAAAGGTTATTCTTGTTCCATATGTAAGAATAAGTTATCAACTCTGTCCTTTTAGGCAAACAGTCTTACTCTTTCTCTGTCAGAGGTATCAGATAAAAGTACTGTTCAAGCATCTCTTGTGCTGTCAGCTGTTTGCTGATATGATGTCAATTTTCCTTTTCTTGGTCTCCTGTGGGCAAACAGAAGTGCACACACATGCAAGGAACTTAACAGTGAGAGAGCGAGTGCATGCATGTGTTCTCTGTGCTGGTGCAAACTTTCCTTAGACAGTCTGATGTTCCTGAAATAATTGAGTTCCTAGGCAAATGTTCTATTCCCACTTTTAATCTCAAGTGAAACAAGTTTTGCCCCCGGTATACCAGTAATGGGCAGTAGTCAGGTGGAGCTTTGGGATATAGTAATGAAATGACAGTAAGTGTAGTTTTCTGCCATTTAGGCAAGGTTTGAGAGAGGAAAATGTTCCTCCAGGAGAAGGGAAACGGGATAGAGGTGAATTCGTTTAACGTCAGTTATTGCTTATCAGGGATCCCTAACAAATACTAATCCCATACTTCTGCAGCAAAGAAAAACCCATTTCATGTACCTTTTATATCCTGAACTCCACAAGGCAAAGGAGAAAAATAAAAAGTTTAGAAATAAAATTTTAAGGAGGCAACAAAGGCAAATGATTTTTGCACAGGCTATGAATCAGGTGCAGATGAGCTGCACATGTGTGTTTTGTCTCTGTATGAAAGCACTTCTCCCTGTGGGTGGATGGGTGAGCTATTACAGAATTTATATTAGGAATCTGTTTCTAGGAAATGTTATTTATTGCAAATGCTGTTGTATTGTAACTGGAACCATTTCTGAGCTGAAATTACTACATTTATGTAACTATTAATAAAGTTTTGTCTTTCCTTTTTGAAGCTTGTCAGGTACTCTTTTAAGCATGGTATTCTGTATTGGACTCAATACTCAGGCCAGGCTAATAGACATATGATGTCTACCCTAGCTTGTCTGTACTCAAACATAAAAGCAGTGCAGTAGCTGATTCCTTCCATTTCTACTGACAGAAGCATTTTTTTTTCTAGAGAGGTGACAGAATTCAGTACATCAGAGAGCAGGAAAAAAGAAATTTACTGCACTTCCCAATAAGTTTTCATGTGGTGCTTGTCCTTACTTGGTTTAATTGGCTGTGTGTAAGTAATCACCAGCTGTCATGCCAAGTGTTGTGGTTTCACAGGTTTTGTGGCTTACTCTGTAACAAATTCCATACTTGCTTAGCAGTAACCAGAGATACAGGTGTGCAATATAACCCAAAATATGCTGTTAGAGAGGGGTAGGCTATGCTGCTTGTTTCTGAACTGGAAAAGAAAAATCCTTTCATGGTTGTGTATTAAGTTTGTGCTAAATAGTGATAATAAAAGGTGCTATGAGATACAAGTGTCTTTCTGTAAGGAAAAAATCATACACCATGAAAGCAACTTTTTAGTCTGTTAGGATACATAGTGCCACAGTCTAGGCAGTACCTCAGACATTGCCACAGGACTACAAGGGAATACTGGCATCTGAATGCCCTGATGAGATGCATGTGTCCTTTGTTGAAGGAGTAGGTGATGCAACAGAAGATAATTGGCATGATTCCAAAACAACTTCAGCCAGTTGTGCTGAGCAGCTTTGGCACTCACTGATGGAGTGAAAAAACCACCAACTTCTCATGGTTCTTCTTGGAAGGACCTAAGCAGGAAGTTTTCACATGGAAACTCTTTAAACAAGAGCTAATTATGCCATGATGATTTTCTGCCTTTTCTTTTATACCCCTCTTATACACTTTTTCTATATTCTTAGTGCTTCTAGCCCACATTCTCAGACTTGCTGTTTTGTTAAGCCAAGAGACTAAACATCTTGGCAGCCTCATAGTTAGGGGTCAGAAGGCCCCAGACACCAAGGTCCTCTCTAGAACACATTCTCTGAACTGATATAGGCCCAGCCAGGGGAAGGTTCCTCGGGACAGGGGGTTCACTTGAGCTTCTCCATCAGGGAATCTTTGATGGATGTGCTGATTTGTAAGGCCTGTAATGTGATACCCGACTGACCATGTGTGTGCATTCCGGTGTGCTCTTTGGTGCATTCCACCTGGATGTGCTGCACCTAAGGATCCTTAAAATAAATACCGAGGTAAAAACCCTTTTTCCGCTCCAACTGTGTTTGGGTCTTAATTTTAAGACCAGGGAAAGGCATCACTAAAATGTAACTTAGAGCTTCTGAACACCATACTTAAAGCTTCTTTAAGATAGCTAAGTTGTTAATATCTAGTAGAACAAGTAAGCATAGTTTCTTGAGAGCTTGTTACGCAGAGAAGACAGGCAGTGGAGGAGTGAGGGTGGGGGCGTGCGTGTGTCAAACAGCTGTTTAAACAGTAACTCAAAAAAATAAAACCGAAATTTGCCGTGACTGTGTCAGGTTGAAAATTAAAAGCCAGTTTCTCAGGCTTCCAGACTGTATTAACTAAACAGAAATAAAAGAGCTCCCAAAACTCTATTTTAAGTCTTAATGAATGAAATAAAGAATTATCACACCACAAAAGCAGGGAAGACACTCTTATCTACAAAACCTATCTTGTGATAAAATGTTTCACTCAGCATAAAAGAGTAGCATACAAAATGACTGATGGCATATTACTATGCCCAAGTAGTCTCATCTGTTTGATTTAGATTCAAGGGACTGTAATTGGGGGTACCAAAATTTTACACTGTATGAACATGTGGATGCAAAGAAGTGTTGTCTTTTCCAGTGATAAAGTTGTCAGAACAAAATCTTCTGTGCCAATCTGAGAGACTGAACTTAATGTGGCTGCTGTCAACTTCTCAATTCAGCACTGAATAAGGTAATAAATCACAAAATCCGGTGGTTTCATGGAAGTTATTTATTAACTGAAAACATTTTTTCATCATTCTTTTAATATCCAGAAATTGCTAAACTATCACAAGTGCAATCAACACAACTGAGGTGTGAGAATTCAAGTAAGTCTTTTGTTGAAGAATCAGAGCTTTTGCTATGAAGACAACTTTGATATTCTGTGCTTAACTGATGTAGACTTTACTGACATGAGGATATTATGCTGGAATCCAACCACAGTCCAATCTAGACAAAGGTATTTTTAAAGTTTCTTACAAACATTATCTTTAATTATTGTTTGTGCTTGTTATCAGGCATAGTAAAAGGTATTATTTGCTAAAAAAAAGTAAACACTCAAATAAGTGCTATTCTCAGAAAAGACATAAGATTTTAAATGTACCAGTGCATCAGATCAGTAACTTTGCAGTGAGAGAGGAAGGGTTTAAGAATTTACCCTCCAATGGCACTGTCCCAAGAAGCACACTCACATTAAAAACGGTGCTGTCATACACCTGTAAATAAGATTATTTTAATTTTGACCTTACATTGCAGTTCGCAGGCAGACATAATTGAAGTCTGCAATTTCAGTGGCAGATATTTTACCTGTGTACAATACCTGTAACTGTAGTCTGTAATCTGTTACAGTCTGTAACTGTACCTGCATCATTGTGTTGTGGGACCCAGGAACCAAGGCATGACCTTCTTTTACCAAGTTATTTTTTCCAATTAATACCAAACACATTGGTAGCCAAGGCTAGCAAACAGCTTCCTCCCACAGTGCTGTACTCCCCAAATTCAGACAGCCTGTGTGCTCAGTAGTGTAATCTTAGAAGTTGGCTATAGGAAAGTTTCTTGCAACTAGTGTACAAATAGGCCATCCTTTTTGTATCCTTGACAACAAGCATAGATAACAGGACATAGTCCTCACCCTCACAACTGTGTGGGTTTGGTGCATTGGGAATTACTGGAAGGGCAGGAAATGCCCTTTGGTTGGCATGATGCACACAGTACTGACAGATAATGTGCTCCAGACCGACCTGGTGTCAACTGCTACACAAATACAACCATAAAAAAATATTTAAAAATAAGAAGTAGCAGTCAATGCTACTTGATGTGTGCTTTAAAAACTCCCTGTGAAACTCAGTTCCAGCTTGCTTTTCCTCCTTCCCCACGTCTTGTGTTACCTGGTATCTCTTTGCCTGGTGGGATAAAATATTTTAAAATATTTCATTTCATAGGGTACATTCATTATATTCCTATTCACAATATTCCTATTCACTATAGGAAGAAGGGCTCCATTGCCGTCTTTTACTTTTTAAAAATAATTATTTAATTAATTATTTTTAATAATGAACACAAGAAACAGAATTTATTCCACTTAACCTCTGCAGTGCTGATTTATTTGCCAAATTAACATTGCACATTTTTTAAGTGCTTTGTTTGACTGCCATTACAATTATGTTTAAACAACATTGTTTATTTCATACTAAGGAAGCTTTACATCATCTTTTGAAGATGACAGACTAGTGAGGTGATGCGTCAAAGCCTCACCTCTAACCGCCACTATTTAAATTTTTATTAGGTCACAAAGTAGCCATGTTCAAAGGTTTTTAAACCTTCCTCCCTAATGGATATTCACCTGCGTAACCACAAATCCAATTCAAGACACAAAGCCCACAGGGATGGATATCTGCTCCTATTCTTTGAAGGGGTGAGTAATGTTCCTTTAGACACTGAGCAATATTTACATTAGGGACTGTACTTCTACCCAAGGAGAGTCATGGTGTTTTCATGAAAGGGAGGGCATTTGTATCATCACGTCACCACTTGTGCTTTCTTCACACAGCCCTTATAGTCTCCCCTTACAGTTCTGTCAGTTATTCCTGTAAGTATCCCATCTTCCCCCTGCTTCTCACTAACCAGCAATTCTTTGTCTTGGACTGTCCTGTTCCCAGGACTGCTGGGGCTAACAGGCATGAAACAAGGGCCATATTTCATCCTAGACATGCAAGCTGTTAGGCACAAATTACACCTCTTTGCTCAAAAACCTAAAGCTGAACAGGCACCACCCCTACAGTCAGCATTAACAGTGCTGAGGAAGCTGTCTGTTTGCCTATGTGGATGCCTAGACAGAGCTCAAAACAATTCCTCACCTTTTGTAAGCAGCAGATTCTCCCACCATTAAAAAAAAAAAAA
>VZRO01003937.1:837402-873769 GCA_013397915.1 Daphoenositta chrysoptera | reverse complement strand
GGGGGGGAGTGGGGGCGGGAGGGGCGTTCTGCTTCCCGGAGCCTCGGCCCATCGAGGCCCCCCTTCGTAGGGAGAGGGGGGCGGGTTAGAGCCGTAGAATAGCCTGTGTTTGAAGGAACCCACAGCGATCATCGAAGTCCCACTCCTGCACCTGCACAGGACTGCCCAAAAGTCACACCATATCCCTGAGGGCGTTGCCCAAATGCTTTCTGGAACTCTGTCAGCCTTGGTGGTGTGACCACTTCCTTGGGGAGCCTGTTCCAGTGCGCAGCCACCCTCTGGGGGAAGAACCTTTCCCTAATACCCAACCCAAACCTCTCCTGACACAGCTTCACTTGTCACACCACAGAGGAGAGATCAGCGTCTGCCCCTCCTCTTCTCTTCGTGAGGAAGTTGTAGGCTGTGGTAAGTTCTCGGGGCTCCAAGTCTCCTCTGCTCCAGGCTAACTTGTGCCTTACTGCAGGAGCACTGGCCCCGTGGGCCACTGGGTCCCATGACAGCTGGTCAGTCTCTGGGACAAGAGCCGTTCGAAGCCCTGCCCAGTGCCACCATCCACTGGGGACTGCTGTGGCTGTGCCACACGCATGAAGCGTGGCTGGGAAACGCAGGGTGCCCAGCCCCTGAAGCCAGAAGTTCATAGCGGTACACTTGGCGGGAGTACTTCCATGAGTCCCCCACACATCAGCTGGGCTTTCAACACACATCATAGGACTTCAGTGTGCAATGCCCTATCAGCTCACCAAAGGTTATCAGTTTGTATCACCTGCAACTCAGGAGCTACTGTCTTTCTATTAATTCTGCTTTGGCAACTGGCTTTAATTTCTTTTGTGAAATGTGATGTAGCTGTTGTAAGGCAAGCATACCATGAGCTGGACAAACTGTGAGAGGATGCTCTTTGCCATGCTGTTGTATTTAACAGAAATCTCACCGCTGCGGTGCAGTGATGCACTGAGTACACTGCTCAAATCCCAGAGATATTACAGAATTCAAGTGGGGAGAAGACCCACAGGTTATTTCTTTTTTTTATAAATTACTTAATTTGCAGTAAAAGAAAGCATTGGTATAAAATAGCCTTTCAAATTCGGCAGTCGTTTGCTTGCTGTGTCAGCAATATGTGTGAAAGAAAAGGCATGCTCCGTAACCTACATTTCAAAGGTCACAGTGCTACTGCTCCAGGCTTCTGAAAACCACAGTTGGAGCCAGCATCATGGTTGGTCTGAAGATTTGGTCTGTCTTGCCGGTTATACTCTACCATTTCTGCCAAAGATGTGTCCCGTGTGGAATTTCAACACATGTTGAAATAGGTAAGACATGTTCAAAATGGATTTTCTTATGTTTTGAATTTCTTAGGAAGAGAAGTAAATTCAGATTCAACTGGAAAGCAGAGAGAGGAAATAATGTTAAAGTAATGAGCAGTCTACATCATTTTAAAAATGAGAATAACAGATAAAAAAAATGAGTGGTTTGATTTTGGAGTTTGAAATGTTACTGTTTTTATAAGTAAAGTGCTTGAACTGACTTGGGTTGCGTATTTTTCCGTCTCCTAAAACACAGGCATTATGTAACTGGAATGTTTTTGTCCGTGAGTCGTATGCAGACAGGATTTGGATTGGAGAAAGAAAAGGAATGCTTTAGGCAATTCGTGGGATTGTAATATTTAAACTAAAGAATAACACAAGTAATTTGTGGTAGCTCTGTTTTCAAATCACCCTGTATTAATTATGCCATACCTGCACAAATAGATATAATTCTGTAATGTGTTTGTATCTGTGACTAACATAATAAAAATTTGTCTCTGTGTCTCTTTCTGGTAGGTTGATCTCTGTAGCCAGAACAGCCTAGATTTGTAGAGAATGAAGGAGAGAACAGAGTGAACATCAAAATGGAGAAATATTTCTGTTTTGAATTTCTTGTTTGCCTGTGCTATTTTTAAAATCTGGCTTCTTCCGTAGTTATTGCAAGCACAAACATGAGCAGTGTGAGGTTATTCTGAAACAGCTACTCATAGTAATTGACAGTTTTAATTGTTCTTCTGTTTTTGTTTCTAAATCCATTGCTCAAACAGATGGTAAAATGTAGGATGTTGCCTTTATTCAGGTAATTTTCTCAGACTTTAGGTACTGAATACATGCAACTTTGAACAATTTCAAGGCTGGGATTATTCATGGTGTTTGAGACTGTAGTGAGTTCCCTTACTGAGTGTTGTACCCTTGGCCAGCATCCTGGAACAATTTGCTTTTCCTAACAATGTGTCAAGAAACCCATAATAATCTGTAGGAGAAGTTATGCTGCCTGAGGTTAGGCAAGTGCACACAACTCTGCAAGCTCAGGGCTGTAATTACCCAGTATGAGCTTCTGAGGACTTGAAATAACAGATTTGCCAGAATAGAGTGTGTTTGAAAAAACAAAAAATCTACAAAGAGAAACAAGCTTACTTACAAGATCTGTCCCAAAGCAGTCTTTTTTTTTTTTTTTTTCTAATCAAGGGAGCATGTTGCAGAAAACCTGCATTTATATAATTTAAAGATCTTGGTTGTCTGAGCAGCTGTGTGTGCACTGAACTATTGGGTCATAGTTAACAACAAATTTTGTAAATTACATTAAACTGTGATCAGCTCTGATGCTGCTAAAATGAGTGCTTTTACTCTTGTGCACATAGAAGTCTATGATGATAAGATGAAAATATGTCCAAAATTCAAACACTGAGTATTCCAGAAAAAGCAGTCTAAGGAAACAAAAAAACAAAAAAAACCCCAAAAAAACAAAAAAACGAAATAACAAACTGTAGACAGGAATTCCTCTCACTTAAAGCCAGCACCAAAGAAATCCTGGACAGATTTTTGAAAGTACTTTTAAAATGGTGAAAAGCTCTGCCTGTTCAGAATGTTGATGGTGTTCAGTGTGCTTGGCCGAACTGTGCTGTGTCCTACTTGCATGGCCGTGCCCAGAGGCAGGTCTGAGTGGGGAGGCTCTTCACCCTAGAGCTTCCTGTCAGACTTGTGAGGCTCTGTGGAACTGTGGGGATCTGGCATAAAATTCCTTGTAAACGTGGAGTTGTAAAACCTGGGCCCACTTGAGTAGTGAGAGAAGTGCGGGGGAGGTGTGAGGCAGAACAAGCAAACTGCCAAACTGAGATTCTCCCACACTGGAATCAGAGATGTGTGTAGAAATGTCTGAGCCTTAAAATTTTAGATTATTATTTATTATTTCCTTGTTCTCTTCTGGTGCAGAGCTGGTCTTTAAGGCATCTTAACTTACTTGTGTAAGGATTATTTAGACCTTTGGGTAAAATTTAAAGTGAACGATCATTCAAACCCACACAGTTTTGTCCCGATCTTATTCCAGAATGAGAGTGGATTGTTTTGGGTTTAGAGGGGGGGTTGTTTTGTTTTGTTGTTTGGTTTTTTGGGGTTTTTTGAGATGTGATTTATTTGGTAGGGAACAAATTAAATTCAGTCTTTGTAAATAGCTTTAGAGGCAATGTTGGGTGTTTTTAGAATAGTGTTGATAGATTATTCCTGGGATCTAATATTAATTAGGAAACCTCATTAAAGAAAAGGATGTCTGTTTGATTCATTCGCTTGTTATGCCAGCTAAATAAAGATTTTGGCAGTAAGAATATCTGCCAATTCAGTGAATAAGCAGTGTTATTTACCTTTTTGTTACTTTTCATGCATGTTAAAAATTAATCAAAGTGTTAAACATCCCCATTGATTCCCAATGTACCTTTTTCACCATTAAGGGCAACAGTGAAGCTTGAATACAGTACAGCTAGAACTTTGTGGTCCACGCTATGTGCTAGGTGAGGTCCTGTCAGTTCACTGCTGTAGCTCATTTCTGGACACAGGGAGTTCATTTCCCTACAATTTCAGCTTGGTTGGTCAGCTGGGGAGCTGGGGATTAGAGAGAGACTGAAGACGTGCCACAGAAAGAGCACTTCCTTTTTAACTCCCTAAGTGAGAAAACACACCCTCTCACAAGTACACAATTCTGTGAGGAATGGTGTTTCATGCAGGTGGCACTTGGCTTGGGTATGAAAATGTTGTGTCTTCTGGTTCTGATAGTGCTTATAACAAAACGTGGGCCTGGACACAATGCCTACAAATCAACAATTCAATATATTGTTTTTCAGCACATAGAGCTCTGGAATTTTTCATTAAGCATGAAGGGAGTGTTAATTATAGACAGGTAGGAAGCATGTTATTGCTTAATTTTGTACACCTTTCTTCTCAGTGTTTTTCTTTCTGTCTTCCTGCCTTTCCTCATTATTCTCAATAATGTGTGTGTCAATATTGTGCCCAGACTGTATTTTTCCCGTTTTTTATTGAAAATAATTTGACTCCTTCTGAATATTCTTACAGAAATGTAGCAATTATACCAATGTGTACATATATATATATATATATATTTTGTGTGGTTTCTTGCATGTTTTCCTATCTTCTTTAGTCACATTCTACGTGAGCAGTTTTATTAGAAGAATCTGTAAAGGACTTTGGGAAGGCAGATTTAATAAACCTAAGGACAGCAAAATGACAGCAAAGTTTTGTGCACCACATGGTGTATTTTACCAAGATAACAGTTGTATTTTGCTGGATATTTAGAATGTGTCTTTGACGTTGGCAGTAAAATGTGGTTTTGTGTTGTGCAATAGCATTCTGATTCTTTTTTTTTCCCGCATCCTTTTCCCAGTTATTACTAAACCACCAAGACGCTTTTCAGGCTGGGAGCATTTATCCTGATGCCTTTTATCCTCCAATCTGCAAACGTGGTAAGAAAAGCCTTGTAAGTCCAATGTTATAACAACTGCATTTTTAGGTAGGAGAAATCCTACAGAATTTAGTAGGGTTGAAAATGGTTACATTGTAAGAAATGAAGTGTGGCCAAAAATGCTTTCCTGCAAAAACTACCCACCATTTTTGTTAGACCCTTTTTGTAGAACTTTATAATGAAATAACACATTTAAAATGTTTTAGAAAGTAACTCTTGGGTAAATTTAACTATTTAATGGGTAGGGCAATTTGATAGAAGGATCCTGTTTGACTCAATTAGGTCAGATTATTGAGTACTGAGAGGACAAAATGATCTTTTTTTTTTATAAGTCTTAGGGAAGGCCTAAAGCTATTCTGTATTTAAAAGTATTAGTTTCTATCAGATTAGTCAAAAAGAGGATAAGAGAATTTAAAAATCCCACAGCAACAAATCGTGTAGGACTTGCTAGGGTTGGGTGGGCAAGTATTAATAACATCCCAGTTTGAACTAATTTTTTTCCAGAGTGCAGTCTTTTGCCTTTTACTGTTCCTGTTGGAAATTAATGTCAGTCTTAATTTTTCTGCTTGCAGATCAAAAGTCTGCACTACAAAATTAGCACCCTCCTGCAATAGCTGTAAAAAGTATGTCTTGGCTTGCAGGAGGTCCCCTGAGTTTTCAGCTCTGATAGGTCAGCTCTTGATGGTAATCAGCTTCTCCATCAACATTAGAGCTATAAAACAGCCAGCTAGGCCTTGCTGTAGGATATTTGCTACTGAAATGCTGAATCTGGATAGTGAGCAATTGGAAAATGGGATAAAGAGCCTGTCCTCCAGCTACAAGCTATTAGGGTGTTTAGGCAGATACCAGAGACAAGTACTTTGTGTGAGGATATGCAGCCAGTTGATTGTTGAGATATTAGTGGAAGTTTAAAGTATGGAAAGTAGCTTACTTTAGTGGGCCATGGAAACTCCATTAAATTTGAGGTGTACTTAGGATTTTTGTTTGGTTTAGAGCCAAATCACACAGTTGCAGCCAAACTTCTCATCGTTTCTCAGACACAGGTTGTTGATGCTGCCTGTTGCTTATGCCAAATACAGGCTTCTTAGTTCATATTCTAATGTGCTCAGTTCACATCCCGATCACCTCTCTGCTCTGGCATTTAATACTGGTTTTGTCTTCTGTCACTTATTGGGTCACTGTTCTTAGTTTTCTGCCTGGCTCTGCCAACTTCTTGTTCCAAACTTAAGTGTCGCTTTCCTTGCTTTCATGGCTGATGTTCTGCTGTGATTTTTTTCAGTTCCTACTTCAGCGTGTTTATATCTATCTACCTTGTCTTTCCCTTCTGACAGTTTTGACCTGTCTTATACCAGGCCAGTGGTCAGAGCATCTCTATCTGCAGTATCCAATCTTCACTCCCTCACTAACATTGGAGTCCATCTTGCCTTGTTAGAGTTGGACCACTTGTCATCAGTCTCCTTAGTCAGTGTGGAAGAAATAGGTACCTCTGTGGACCTGAGCTGTTTTAACTGAGTGTGACTAGATCAAGAACAAAGCCATCCAGAACAAAGACATCCAGACTGCCTTTCTGTGCTTAGATGTAGAAGGCTACTCTGAGTTTGGCCTAGCAGATACCATCCTTCTGTTACCTATTTTACCTGCACAGTAAAATGTCAAGAGACCAGGAGGTAACTGAATTACCCCCAAGGTCTGCTCTCTCAGTGGTAATCTACCCTAATACTGTGCATTTTCACATCGCTATGTCAACAAACACACACTCTTCCTCCAAGAGTACTGATGGTCTGAACAATCTCCTGCCTACCTTCTTCCCCCTTAGAGAATTTAACATTGTGCTGCTTGGTCTCTTTCTGTCAACATCCCTTTGCACTTAGCTTTATGTAGGTACTCAGAAGTTTTTAGGCAAGGTCACTGTTAGATCCTACACAATCTTTTCTGCCTAAATTCAAGTGAGAGTAGTAATTGATTCTTCAAATGAAACCTGATTTTTTTGCTTTCCTCCCTTTTTCTCCTCCTACACCAATAGTATCTTTGCTAGTTTACCTTTCTGTTGAAAATAATGGTGGGTGATAATGAGGACATAGCCCTCCTTTGCCCTTTGGAAACTGATACCTGTCAGAAAACATAATATTTTGAGTTGGCTACCATTCCCAACAGCTTTTCTGCCACACAATTGGATGCATTAATTTAGTCAACAGCTGCTCTGTCAGCTCTCTTTATCCTCTCTGCTGAGGGGCAGCTTTTCATTGTACTGTACCTACTCACGGGCACAGAAAAAAGGAGCAGGCACAAAATTTTCAGGTGCTTTAAACCAAAATCATAGAAGGTAAATCTAGTATCTGTTTTGATAGTATGAAACACATAAAAATAAGTCTCTTTTGGCTCTTTTCATTAGCTGGATTGCAAAATGTATCATCTGTATGATGTGAAATTGAACAAAAGTCTGGGGTTTTTTTTAATGGAGAAAACCCTTTCTTTTTCTTTTTTCTTTTTCATTTTTCCCCAAAGAATAAATCAAAAACTGATATAATTTTATTCCAATAGGAATGTTCCATGATGTGTCTGAAGACACTCACTGGTCACCATTTCTCAAAGCAAGTATTGACTACATCAGAAGGAATTATCCTCAGCCTTGGGAAGAGGTAACAAAATTGATTAGCTTTTGCTTGATTGATTTTGCTTTCAACTGCTTTCTTCACCTTCACTAGTTGTAATTTCATCCTTTGTGAGATATAGAAAAAAACCAACATTTTTATATTAAATTCTCTGCTTGTATAGGAACACTTGAAATCCTGTTTTAATCTTTACCATATGAAAAATTTACAGTTTCCATATAAGGTCTGTCAGTTATCTCCACTGTGTTCTGGTACTTATGATACATTTCGTAGGTCCAAACTTTTAAATGTGATTGGTGGTCTTGCGTTCCTGTGACATCTGGTTGAGGGTTTGCCATTTGAAAACCAGACATCTTTAAGAATTCTCACTCGTGAAATCTTGAACTTAATCCAGATTTGCTCTTGTTAATTATCTGTGAGCTACATAGGAGGAAAGGAAAAACTATTTGTCAAAAGAGAGAATGTATTTCTCTCATCTGTGTGCCTACACAACACCCATGGTCCCAGAGGGAGTTCACTCCTTGGAAGCGGAAGTGTTTATCCTTGGTCCAAAAAAACAGTTTAGTACACATTTAACTCAAAGTATGCCAATTACCCTCACAATCAACCATGTCGTTCTATGGCCTTGGGCTGTATAAAGTGCTTAAAGCTTCTCAAGTTACAAAAGTTACCACAGCATCAAGCAATGACTGGTCAGCACTTTGTCATGGTAAACTCTTGGATCGTAAGAGTTTCTCACCTATATCCTTGTATAATGCACATACATAAAATGCTAGCATTTTCTTAAAGACGGAAGTAAAATTACTAGTATTACTACAAATGGATTGTTGTTTTGTAGGCTACAGAGAAGCTGGTGGCTTTCCTGTTTGGAATTGCTTCACATGTGGTGGCAGATGTTAGCTGGCATAGCCTGGGCATCGACCAAGGATTTCTAAAGGCCATGGGAGAAGTAAGCCTGTATTATTTTATTTATTGATACAATTGGATTTATTGGAACGCATAACTTTGTTTTGGACTGCGGTGGGGAGGAAAGAGAAAAGCTGGAGCCCTGTTTCAGGACGATTTTTGGAGAGACACAATGTCACAAAATTCATAAGAGTGAAGCTGGTCAGGTTTGGGACCTGTAAACATTAGTGTTGCTTGGAGAGTTTGTTTCTGCTCATGTTAAAAGAAACAGTTCTCTTGTTTTTCTCTTTCTCCAGATTGATTTTCATGGTTCATACTCAGAAGCTCACAGTGTTGGAGATTTTGGTAATGTTTCTGTTTGCCAATCATAGATCCTTGTTTTGGAATAACTAGTCCTCCTCCAAACCATGGTGGTTGATTCTGTCTCTTCTCCTGTGCAATGCAGGAGTTAAGAATGGCTTATGGACACTGTATTCTTGCCCTTCCCCATGGCTTGCAAAGCCCTGCTGTACCTATCCTTATGCTCCAGGTTTCAGGAGATGTGATAAGGCATATGGACACTTGCATTAAAGCCAAAATGCAGACCAAAGGATGCTAGGATTTAGATGGAGTCACTACTGTGATGTTAAATTGTACATTATTCTCTGGAGGTATAAAATGTGCAGCTTACTTTCAGGTGAAAGTGTATTCTAAATATATAGCTGGAAAATCTGCCATATAAATGCATATAGAAGAGCCATACATAGCTTCATCCAGACTGTTACTCATTACAGATACTTAACACATTTTGTTTGTTGGGCTATGTGGGTTTTTTTTCATTCTTTTATCCTCAGGAGGAGATGTAGTGAGTCAGTTTGAGCTGGACTTCAGTTATCTGGCATCAAGTTGGTAAGATAATGAGGTTACCTTCTTTAATATTTAATGTTTATTCTGCATAATCATATATACTATAATCACATATAATATCACATAATTCTGTATTAATTTGTTTTAACAAAATGCTGTCCTTTTTATTTTTTTTTCAAATGAAACACTTGCAACTATTTTAAGTATTATGAGTTTGGTGTTCCTTATATGCATATTTACTGTTCCCTGACATGAAAAACTGGAAGGACAGAAGAGAGTTTTATGTATAGGAACACAGCAAAAAAAAAGGTTAAATTATTTATCTCTGAATTTATAAGCAGTTATATATAAAATAACTAGTGAAAACCTTTTGCTGGAATGTCCTAGCAGCTAGTGAAATAACTCAGTTAAGTGGCAATCTAAGTGAGATTTAATTAAAGTTTTGGAAGTTGAGGATGTGGAATTCAGTTTTAAAAACATAAAAATGAACAGAAGATTTAGATACCCTTTTTTTTTTCCCCTCACAGTTGCATGTGCAATCCTGGTCTTTCTGGTATTTGTAAATCTTCATGACCTTATGCAGTCTTGTGAAATATGGAATATTTTATGGGCTGTTGTTATTACAAGAACTGTAATCTTTTATTGGGTGATGTGGGACATCTGTTGTTGTAATACATTCTTTCTGGTTGTAGGTATGTACCTGTCAAAGACCTAGCAGCTATCTATAAGGAATTTTATGGAAAAGAGATCATAACTGAAAGCACAATTACTGAATGTACTTATCTGCTGTTTTTTGAACTGTAAGTTGAATATCTCTGCCTGGGCTTTTGTAAGTGAAACATATGTAGGAGAATTATGATAATAATATTTAAAACACTTTATACATTGATGTCAGCAATATATACTCCCTCCTAGACCCCAAAAACACAGAACGTCTGAATTTTTTTAATGACTAGAATTCAAATTTGGACTACGTAATAACTGTTAAATAAATTATTACACCACAGATGGTGAATCTTGGCTATTTAATGCATTTATACATTTAATGTATTTATGCCTATTTATTGGAGAACAGCTGTGTCTTCAAGTACCATTGCACTGTAGTGCATTAGCAATATAATTATCATGTACTGAAGGAGTCTCTAGGTACATGCCTTATCTACATTTTACGTAGATGCCTTCAAGTCCAAGAATAATTCAAAAGAGACTTTGGATATCTGGCAGTATCTGCTTTTGAATATCCTGAACAGCTTTGCTGCATCCTGTATTTCAGTTAATTACCAATAGTCATACAGCATTTACAAAAACTATGAATCCTTCAAAATTAAGGGCATTAAAGTTTTTACTGTTACTTTTTACATTACAACTTTAAAAATATATTAACAACCAACATGGGAGCATAATGACTTGCCTAATATTTACCATATAGGACTCTTGAAAAGAACTGTTTAAATAATTAAATATTAAATGAAACAAGCTTTATTTCTGAATTTTTTGTTTTCAGGCATGGAGAAAGGCTTCTTGTTGGCAAGGTTTGTTTTCTATTTTCTGTATAAAAATGAACATATAGCATAGAGACTATGTGGTCCATTGTACTGAATATGTTCCCTGTCTCTTAGCTTTTCCCAACATTTGCTAGTAAATCTCCATTTCTGGTGGAGAAGTTCCATGAATATTTCCTTGGAGGAGTGGATGACATGGCATTCTGGACCAACAACATTTTTGAGTTGACGAGCCATATGCTAGAGAATGGAACCAGGTATAGTGTGTGTCCTGAAGTATGAAGCGCAGTAGTCAAGTGCTGACACCCACTAAATTATTCTTCTTAAGGCAGGTTCTTTCCTAGAAGAGGTGCTAAGATTTAGATCCTCACTTGGACAAAGGGATTTCCATGTCTGCCTTTTACCCGGGTGCACAGGATTACACAGGCGTTTCTTTTGCTTTTGTTACGTGTTCACGCTCCTTTGCCCTGGAAAGCCTCTGGCATGCCCAGATGATACTTAGCAGGGAAAATTTGGGGGATTCTTTAAGACGTGCTCAAGGGTTTGCTTAAATGATGCATAGCCATGCCCTGAGGTTCTGCCTGGACTGGCAGTCTGGGCCTGCACCTTCTGGCTGCTGCCATCAGTCAGCAAAGATGTCCCTTTTGAGGGGAGGTCAGATATTACCTTCAGACCCTGAAGGCAGATAGAATTAGAAAGAGTGGGAGTATATACTCTAGTGTTTAAGCTCAGGCTTCTACTCACAATTTCATATTTTTATAGAAGTTTAACCTTGTATGGCTGTCTTAAAAATGTAACCTTTCCATAAATAACTTTAGAAGACCAGCAGTGACAATTAATGCATCCATTTATATGGAAAATATCACTGTTGCTATTCTGGGAAATTATGTTTGAAATACAGAATGGTACAATCTGTTACGTTCTTTGTTCCAAAATGGCACTTTTATTACAAGCGCTTTAGATTCATATAGATAACAGGGCATGTTACAATAAGTTTACTTCAAGAGCTCAATAAAGACATGATATTCATACAGAACCTAATCGAGGTCATCAAATAAATATCATAGGGGTTTCTAAGGGTTATGATGATGCTTTGATTTTGATTTTCTTTAGAAAACTGATGACTTTTAACAGAGGAATTAGTAGGGATAAAATTTGTATTTTTAGTTTCACTTCTATTGTGGTAAAATCTTTAAAGTGCATTCTGTGTATTTTTCTTTAGTAGCTGCTACCTGCCTGAGAACCCTCTGTTTATAAACTGCACAAATGAGCACAAGGACAGCCACATGTAAGTATAGCTCTGATGGTTTAAAGTTTCAGTAATGAAAGGAGAGTCTTCTGCTAATGTGGACAGTGAGCTACTGAAAATGAGAGATATTTTGGGTTATCTTTTTGTGTGTGAATTTGAGATCCTCTTATCATGAATAACTAAGATTTGTGTAAAGGAACTGTGCAGAACCTAAGAGAGACGTTTGCGTCAAGTCATTATTTCAGTTATGTTTATTCTTATCCCTGCCTTCTTTATTTTAGCAGAAACAAACAATCAAAACATGAACATCACAAGAATACAACTTCTTTGCTTACAGAAACACTTGAGAAGAATATAAACTATACGGAGAGAGGAGTTCAATTCAACATACAGCCTTGGGCAACAGTAAGTGAGAAGTAACAGATGTGTCAGGTAAAATTCAGCTCTATATAAAATTGTTTTTCTTTCTATCTGAAGTGCTGCATGATGGAGCAGAGTCTCTGGATGTTAACAGTAGCTGACTTCATGGACATTCCAGTACCATTGTTAATCTACATATGTACATCATAAGTACTCAATTTTTACACTTTGCTCATTGTATAATGAAGTTAGAACACACCCTGCAGTGCCAAAAATGACAAAATATATATTTAGTTTTTACATTTTACAGACTTATGGTCGCTTTTTTTGGGTTAAGAACTCCCAGCAAAGCATAGCAGTGAACAATTAGTAGTGCTCCCCTTAGAGCATACAGATTTTTTTCTTTCTAAAATGATGCTTATGATCTGAGTCAGACTCATCGTATATCCATGTGTGATTTTCACTGTTGCTGACTTGATTTTTGAGGTGCCCCAAAATGTTCTAGAGTTTCAACCTGTGTTTTAACCACTGTTGTGTTTCTTTATTATTTTTATTTCAGAAATCCCTCCGCTTGATAAACCGTGCTTTTAAAACCAGTGTCTGGAGAGTATTAGGAGCTACACGTCAGAAATCTTCTAAGCACATCTCCAAGCCAGCAGCTTCCTATTTTCTAACTTCACCCTATGCTAGGCTTGGATGGTTGGTAATTTTTTTCATCCCACCTTCCTCTTCATTTCTGAAAATTTTGAGCACACACCAAAATATTATTGTTGATCCCTTGGATACTCTTTAAAGGTGACAGTTCAAATCAATTAGTGGTACAAATCTGATGGAATGGCTTATATTGTATGTCCAGAACAGCAAGTTAACCCATAAGATTTTTCTTTCCCATGTTGATCAAGCTCATGATGGAAGGAACCAGCATTAGAACATTGGCTCTAGTTCTGAATAGTATAGGATCGTTGCTACCCTGGTTTGGTTGTTGGTTGATATTTGTGCAAAATTAATTGTCTGTCATGAGTTGGTGACTGATGATGTCTAGTGAGACTTCTTGGAAATAGTTGAAACTAGTAGGGAGTTCAAAGATAGATTCAGGACAGAGAGAGGCATATTCTCTCTCCTTGCCAATGAGGTTCTACCTTGACCTGCAACAGGCAAGAGTAATAAAACAAACTTGCATTGCTGCTTATCTAAATTATTCTGTCTCAAAATTTGGATTTAATTCTTGACCTTACTTAACACTGGCTAAATTAACCATAGTTAGTTCTTTCCATGTTCCCTCTCTAAACTCCAACATGTTACTGAGACCTTTGACCCTTTTGCTTATCTCCTGTTAAGTCCATCAATTAAATCAGATCTACAATTTAAAATATATTTAATTTCCTTTTTTGTGTGTGTGTTCTTTGTCATATGCAAGCAGCCCTTTTTGATGCTCCTTGCTCTGATTGCTCTCAGGTGCCTAATGTCAGTAAAAGGCAGTTCCTACAGATCTCAGATGCATTGATGGAAGATGATCCTTCTGGTTTTACTTAATTCAAGAAAACACAAATAAATACATTATATAAAAAATGCTGTGTAGATTCTTACAAAACTATATGGGGAAACACAGGTCCTAGTTTATCTGAATTAGGGGGTTTTTTCCACTAATGTTGTGGTAGTCTGAAAACTAATGCTGGCATTGTTGACTCCCTTGCTGTACAGGGCACTGATCTCAGCTGACCTAAACCAGGATGGATATGAAGATCTGGTGGCTGGAGCACCAGGGTACAGCACCATGGGCCATGTTCAGATAGGAAGGGTGTATGTGGTGTATGGCAACCAGTCAGGTTTGCCACTAGAGGACATGGATCTGGATGGGAAAGCTGACCAAGTACTGCAGGGTCATCAGGTAAGGGGTCAAGGCAGATATTTGTCACTTAAATTTTTTTTGCCTGAAAATTGGTGAATTTTGATTGAGCATTGGTATCATTAATGTGTATGAGAATTATTCCTGAAACACTCCTCCTGATTAAAGATGTCATATGCTTTTCAAGAAAAATAATCATTAATAAAGTCCCAGGAACAATTGAAGTGATGGTGATCTGTAAGTTCACTTCCATTACCGTGCCAGATAAGTGAGTATTAGACCATAAAGTGCCCTTAAATAAAACTAAGATTGTGTCTCTGTAAGTAACAGTATAGCTCATTCTGGTCCCTGCACTTAAGAAAATACTGTGTTTCTTGTCCGTTTTAATCTAAAATTATTAATTTGAGATGTTTCAATTCCTTCGAGGCTACATTTCTTGATTAATTGATAACTTCTCCCCAAATCATTTTGTCTGTAATAAGAGCATTGAAAAAAACAAACAAACAAAAAAAAACCCCAAAAAACAAACAAACAAACAAACCTGTGATTTGACATGGTGGTGGCTGGTTTGTAACCAAGAAGTAGGAGCAAATGACCCTTTGGAGTGTTAAATATCATCCTCTGTAGAAAATACCTTTATTCACAAAGAAGATAAGAGGAAGAAATTAGATACATTTCCTTTTAATTTGTTTCTGTGGTTATAAACTGTGGAGTAACAGCTGCTGTCTTCTTACAGAATGTTTTAGTGGTTCCCAGTCATAATGCTGTCAACAAGAAAGACCATAAACTTAACATGAATGGTGCTCTGGACTCAGAAGAGGAAATAGCAAAGCAGCACCATATTATGTTCTGTTGTCCTTCATTGTAACACAGTTGACTTTGAGTTAGTGTGTTGGCATGGGAGTTCTTACTTAGAAGAAAAATAATTGTTGGGATAGACTTTTGTCATCTGTTTCCAGTCTTCCCTGTGCAAATGTACATTAGGTTTTCATGGTTTTGACTTCAAAACATGAGAGTAATCCCTTTTTTTTTTTAGCCTTCAGGAAGATTTGGTTCTGCCTTGGCAGTCCTGGACTTCAATGAGGATGGAGTGCCAGATCTGGCAATTGGAGCACCTTCTGTGGGATCTCAGTTTCTTACTTACAAAGTAAGCTACAAACATGGGTTTGTTAGGTTTTTTTTTAACTCTCCAAACTGGATGTTTTTATCAATACGTATTTTTTTAACATTGAAATGAAAGAGAGTATTTCTGTTGTTGCTCAAGGTGACGTAATTTAAACAGAAGTTTATAACCTTTGTGGGTACTTTGACTAGAGCAATAGCAATGACAGCTACCTGTATTTTTCTTTCAGTGGCCTTTTTGCACATTAGAAATCCAAACCAGATTGCAACTTTTCAGCACTGACATGCTGGAAATCTAAGGGGCCATTCATGAAATACAAATGTACCCTTTTTATTTAGGAACAGAGAGTCTGGAATGGACTTCATGTATCAATGACTCTTGTCATATGCTGTCACAGGCCAACAAATGATATCTAAAATATGATATGAACACAGACACACTTGCTAAAATAATCAAGTTACAGAGGCTTAATGACTTGCAGCTTACCAGATAAGCCCATATAATGGTCCCTGAGTATTTTCAGGCCATGCAAACTGAGAGGTAAAATGTTTTGATTTAAATGATATCCATTAACTTCAGAATTTTAGATACTAATTTAGCTGTCTAAATAAGAATTTAAGTGCTTTTATTTAGACTCACCACTTGGAAAATTGTATGCATCTGTTGTGCCTGGAACTGTTTGCCATTGCATTAAATAATAATTAACAAAATTTGAGCCATTGGAACGTGTGTGTTATGAGTATAAATACATGCTTCTCTAGTTCGTTGCTTGGTTACAGCAGTACCCATTACCCATGGATATTCTTAGGTTTGGGGTGGGAAAGAAAGTATTATGGGAAGACTCTGAGAGGAAAAATTAAATTGTATGAATAGCCCTTGCAGAACTGTTCCATTCCTTGTGATTGGCCTTGGATTTAATACTTGGTACTGACATGCAGGTGCCCTCATGCCTTATTTGCTTTTTCTGCTGTTTAGGGTGCTGTGTATGTCTACTTTGGAACGGAGGGAAGAGGCTTGGCACCTCGGCCAAACGTTACCATAACTTGTCAGGTATATTGATAATGTAATATCCTGTTTATACTATCCTGTTAGCTAGGCTGACACAGGGCTACACAAGCAGGAGGTGAGATAAAGGAGAAAAGAGCTTATGGGCTTTAAAAAAAATGTTAAAATCGAACTTATCATTGTAAGGAAATTTAGACTGAGGGGGATGGAGCAAGCAGGTTCTTGCTTAGATTGGTTGTAAGTGGGAAAGGCATTTATACCCCAGTGCAGGGGAGGCACCAGGATGAATAGCAAGGGGCATAGCCCTCACAACCAAAAAAAGACACCAAAAAACCCCCACCCAACCCAAACAAAAAACCAAAGAAAACAAAATTGAAGCCAGGGAGTGGGAGGGTAATTTGGTTAGAAGCAAAGTTCGCTCTTTAGAATTAAGTTGCTCTATTTTGCTATGGAATTGATGGTTTCAGTTCTATTTCAGGCTTAAACTAACTGTTTATTGCAGTATTCCTACTGTAATCTTGGTTGGTCCCTCCTGGCAGCTGATGTTGATGGGAATGGAAATGCTGATCTGGTTGTGGGCTCTCCATATGCACCAGGTGGTGGGAAGCAGAGAGGATTTGTGGTTGCATTTTACTCTCATTTCAACAGGAGTGACCAAGGTAATATTTGTTGAGTAAATTAACCCTCCCATACTTTATGTGACTGTTCATTTGTTCCTAATTAATTATGGGATAATTCAGGTTCGAAGTGATCTCAGAGGCTGTCCCTCCTTCTCAATAAGGGATAGCTGTGAAGCCAGACCAAATTGCTCAGGGCTTTGTCCAGTTGCCACTTAAAACCTCCTGTGATAGAAATGACACAGCCACTCTGGGCAGCTATTTTACTTCTTGGCAGTCCCCACAGGGAAAAAAATCTCTTGTTACAGCCAGTATGAACCTTTCTTGTTTCAGTTTATGTTCATTGTCTATTGTCCTCCCACCATGCTTAGTGACCTCATAGGTACAGAAAGCATGGAACACCCCTACTAAATTTGCTCCAGTTTATCAACATCTTTCCTGTTACTGAACAATGTTTTATAGCTGTGATTTAGGGAGCAATCACTTCTCTCAGTCTCTTTGCCATGCTCCTGCTTATATAGTCTGAAGCACTGTTGGCTGGCTGCTGTCAGAGCCTCACACTCAGCTTCTGCCCACCTGGATCTCCAGGGCCTTTTCCACACGGCAGCTCCCCAGCCAGTCTGTCCCCAGCTGTATCACTGCAAGGGCATCTCCTTTCCCAGGGTCAGGCTTTGCATTCGTCCTCACCGAATTCTGTGAGGTTCCTCTCAGCCTGTTTCTCCAGCCTGCCTGGGTGCCTCTGAATGGGACCACCCCCAGCCATCTCCTGTTATCTGCCAGCCTCACAAAAGGGCATCTTGTTGCCTTGTCTAAATCATTTATAATACACTGTCCACTCTGGCAGTAGACAGTAAGTCTAAAAATTGATCCCTGAAGGCACTCCACTTGTTGCAGGCATTCAGAGAACAACACATTGTTCTCTGCTCTTGTCAGGGTGATCATCTCATCCAGGTTTTTCCCATCTGGTTTTCTGTCCATCCGGACTCCAGCATCCCAGCTTGGATGCCAGAACGTTGTGGGAAATGTGTGTTGAAAACCACTGTGTTGAAAACCTTCCTAAAGCAATGGATTCAACTATGTATTGTGAGTCCAGGGTAGGCTCACTGCTCTTTCTTGGAAAATTGCAAATCAACCTCAACAAATGAATCTTTATCATTCTGTACATTCCTTCATGTGGCTAAAGAGGAATGCTACAAGTGAATACAGTTTATGAGTATAGGTGATGAGGTTTCTAGTGAATGAGGGAGGAAATGTCAAATATGGAGCAAAATAATAAAGCTTAGGCAGCTTAGTCAGAATCACATAATTGAGATTTACAATAATGCTTACTTGTTGCAGCTTATTCTAATTCATGTAAAAGTAGAAACCACAAGAACATGGGTTTCAAAACACTGCTGACAATTTTGTAAAACCAAAGCACAGAATGGGTTATTTAAATTATATTCAGAATGATTTGAAGCTCTCCCACCCAGCAGCCTTGAAGAGTTACAAGTTCTGATAAACAGTAAGTAGTTTAGGGCAGGCTTGAGTGGTAGCTTTCATATACTTGATGAAGGCTATTGGAAGGATTGAGAAACAGGCTGTGTCAAATAAAAGCTTTACCAGCCAGTAGAGCTGCTGGGTGAACAAGTCAACAATTACTGGTGCCATGCCATGGACAGTGTAACTTTGCACAGAGAAACTTGTCATAGGATGTATCAGTAGAGGATTGCAAATGGGTTTTTCAATGCCAGGGCACACCAAGATTTAACTCATATTTTTTTCTGGTCTCTCAGGACTCCTGTCAGTACAGGATGCCAACTGGATGGTGGAGGGGGAAGAAAATTATGCTTGGTTTGGATTTTCACTTGCCAGCTGCCAGCTGGAGAACGTAACATTACTGCTGATTGGTAGCCCTACATGGAAGAGTTGTTCTAGGTGTGTTGTATATGACAGCTTGCTGTCTTCCTCCACTCTGCTCTTTTTCTGCAAGATTTAAGATTTGCAGTAGATTAGACTTCTAGCTTTTTAGGAAGTTTCCTGTTTGTTCTGCTTAGAATATTTTCATTAAATTTGTACTTTTATGCCTTCACCCTTCCTTATGAAGACAAGGGTTTTTAGACCCTCTCTAGGGCAGGTCTTTGTTATTTGGAGACACTTAAGAATTTCTTGGGTTTTCTTGGGGAGGGAGAGGGGCCACAAAAATGCTGATGGGTAAGAATGCCTTAAATAATCTTATGGATAGCTCTTCCTTTGAGATAGCATTTTTAAAAGCAAGTTAAACACTAAGATGTATTGGATGATAAAAAGTGGATAGACAGACCAAGTCTGTGCTCTAAATATTGTGTAATTAGTTAGAGCAAGTATGGGAATTACTAAGATAAATTTCTAGAATTTGTCAGGCACTATTATTGCAAAGTAAAAGTGGAAAACATGTCCAATAATATGTTGTTACATACAAATTTATTTTGCATTGTGATTGCATTGTCTAGCTGCAATCCCCTTTTGTCGAATGTCAGACAGAGTGTTGGGAAGGTGTACGGGTATAACCCACCAAGTACAGAGCGCTGGTTTGAGATAACTGGAGACAAGGTAGGGCTCCTTTAGTATGGGACCTTGTGAATAATTTGAAGTAAAGTGACATTCTGTAGAAATTACATAGGTGTTTTAAAAATCTGACAGGAGATGGGCAGAATGGGTTTGTCTCTGGCCAGTGGTGTGATGTCTGTGGCTGGGAACACAAGGAAGGTTTTGGTGGTGGGTGCACCTACTGCAGGTATGTCCTGAAAATTGGAGACTATTTCTGCATTAGGATGCTTGTTTCTGTATGACTCAGGGAGAGATACAATGTTTCAGTTAGAAAAGGGACCTTTAAATTATCTTGTAATTAAAACAAAAAAAAAATTTGAAATCACTGTAATCACCTGTATGTGCCTTACAGGTAGAGTCCTCGCTACTGTGCCTCAACTTCAGTGGGTCTTTTTCCTTCATTAAAATGGGCTTAACAGCATTACTGCTTTGCATTATTTATGTAATAGTGATTTGCTAGTAGACTGCATATTTCTTGGAATTGAAACAACACAATATTTTGTCTTCACTCTGGCAGTAGACAGTAAGGAATTGAGGATGTCAAAATGCAGAAGTCTAACTTGAATACATTTCTCCCCTGGTACTGTGACTAAAAGATTTTTTTTCCTATGCTAAATTATGTTAATCCCATATAATGTTTGATGTTACTTGATACATAATATTAATTTTGTCCGTTTTATGTAATGCCAGTATCATCTATAGTTGTAAGTATATTAAAACTGGGTTCCTGTGTCTGATGCTCAACATCTGTTATTTCTCTTTTTTTCCAGATGGCCTGTCTAGGGTTTTATTTATGTCCTCGGTGCTGCATCAAGCTGGACTGGCTCTGGTATATGACCTGTCAAACAGCACCAAGCCTTCTTTGCTCAGCACATTCAGTGGGGACAGGAGGTTTTCTCGTTTTGGAGGAGACATTTCCTTAAGCGATCTGGATAATGATGGGCTAGGTAAAGCTTGATGAATCTAGACCAGAGGTGAAGTGTTTAACTTTTGGCAACAGGAACATTGGTCATCTACATACTCATACAAGTGCTAAACACAGTCTGCTTTCCCAATTGAATTATACCAGTATTCCATTGTGTCTTACAGGGAGGCCTCTCAAAAATCCCAAGCAACTCAGTCAGAAATTGAAACATTTTAGTTGCCATCATTAATAGGAATTGTGGCATCTAGAGGCATGTAAATGCCCACTCTCCCGTGTTTTGGTTTAGCATTAATTCACTTTGCTGTGTTATGTCCTCTTTGTAATATGTGCAGATGAAATGATTGTGGCATCCCCACTGCGAACGAACGGTGTCACCTCAATCCTGGCTGGTGGGGCAGCTGGCCGTGTTTATATTTACAATGGCAGACAGGCATCCTCGGGGAATGTGACAGGCCACTGCACATCATGGACATCTCCCTGTCCTGAGGACTGGGTAAGAATACATGAACGTGAATTCTGGACATGAGTTTAGAATTATAACTAATTAATTACATCCAGTACAAATACCGAGTGCATTCTGCCTTGGTTCCAGAAAACAGACGGTTGTCTCAGGTTTGTGAATCTCTGCAATTTGGCTCCTCCTGTTTGTTCTTAAATTACTTTGCTGTTTAGGAGCCAGGGTTATCATATGGGTCTCCTACTCTCCTCCACTGACTTTTTATTTCCTCTTTTTTTCTTCTTCAGGCACAGTATGTTCTGATTTCTCCTGAGGTAAGTAACCAGAAAACAAACTACTGAGAGAAACTAAAAAGTGCTACTTAAAAAAAAACCTAGCAGCATTATAATCAGCAATGTTATTTTATAGGAACTATCAAGATTTGGGAGTTCCGTTACCACTGTGAAATCTGAAACAAAGGTGGGAAAAATTACTGTTGTTGGTTGTTTCATAACATCCTTCTACCTCACTTGCATGTACAGCTAACATCTCACATGTATCTTACGCATTTTCAAAAGTTTTAAGTTCTTTACACAGTTAATTAAGTCACTCTCTGAACTGATGATTAAACCCATTTTATAGGTTGATGCACTATGGTGTAGCCAAAATTTTGGCACCTGAATTGAAAGATTTGAATCACTTTAAACCAGCCTGAATTCTGAACTGCTTAGGAGTTTGCTGAAAGATTCCATGGGAAATGCAGCATAGGTGCCTCCTGGCTTTACTGGTCATGCCAACCTGTATGCAAAGTGGATGCTCAGCTGTGAAGCAAACCAAGCACCCAAACCCATCCCTCTTGTTTAGTCTTCACAGGCTCGCTGTCCTGGCTAGCACTTGCAGTGAACACTGTTCATATGTCATGTGTTTCCAAGCACAGAGGTCCAGTTCTTACCTGACTGATTTAGGATGTGTTTGCGTACCTGTTTCTCTTTGTCTCCCTAACATGCCCAGTTTTTTGCCAATTGCTACATTTCTATGATGCACTGAGGAACCTTTTTTTCAGCTGGAAAGTTACTTAGTGCTTGTTCAGCTGACTTCCAATGTTCTGCTCACTCTGACATCACCTCCATGAGGACCCATGAGGGTTCTGTGTGAGTACAGAGGAAGCCTCACTACTAGGCTGAGGAGGTCTTCAACAAATGGTGTTTGACTTCTTGTGTTAAAACGTGCAATGGAGAAACACCCAGAAATTCTTCTCAGCTAGGTTAGGGTGAATAATCCAACAGCTGAAACAGAGGCACTGCCAAGTGCAAGCGAGGCTGTTCTCCAAGCACTTGTGTTCTGTTGCTATGGCACCAATCTAGTCCACACTCCAGCTTCATCTGTATCGATCTGAGAAGCAGTTTATATGGGCAAGAGACTTATTTCATGTGGTTCCAGCTTGCTCCAGTTCCCCAAATGGAATAAAGTCTGTTTGCCAAACTACTTTCTTAACTGCTACTCTGATGAGGTGGGCTGCTGTCTCATTTCCCATCACATTTCTATATGACACTAATGAGATGGTCAAAATCCATGAGGGAAGTTGAAGGCAGCCATGCACCTGCTGTTGCATTTTGCTAACCTTTGCTCTTTATCTCTGCAGAAAGAAGTTGTAGTGGCAGCAGAGAGAAGTTCTGTGAAAGCTCGACTTGGTGGAAGGCTTTTTGTCTATTCGCTCTAATAGTTCACAGCAGCCTCAAAGACCAGGGCACACCTGGTCTTCTAGTGAAGAATCTCTGTAGTATTTGTGCTACTTCCCAGAACCCACACAAACCAACACACCCTGTCAGCAAGCTTTTGCTGAATTCTGTGGTGAGCAGCAGCATCACTTATCTAGAACAAGCAAGCTGGTCTGAACACCTTTTAGAGGTTGAAGTGAGCAGGCACCTGGATTTTTGGTAGTAGTATTTGGCCGTGTAAGAAACGTTCAGTGGCCACCTTCTTTACTGGCCAGATTTGAGTATCTTCTTGACAGAACTGGGAAACTGCAGCACATCATTTACAATTCCTTACATACTGTGATAAGGATTTTAAGTTATGGGAAGTTACTGACAAAGTAATAAGCACGGAGCAGGGGCAGCTTTAAGACTAACAGAAAGGTGGGTGCTGATCAACAGGACTGTCTCTCTCCCTCATGTCTAAAGGCCTGCATTGGGGATATAGTGCAGTTTGGATCTCCCAGGAAAAAAGAACAAGCGAGACTGATGGAAGTTTTAGGAAATGCTTTTGCAATTTTGGCTGATTACTCTGACATCCTTTCTGCTTCCATGTAAAATTCCATGACCACAGTAACATAGAATTGTTAATGGCTTTTATTGTTAACAGTATTGTCTTTAACTAATTAACACTAATTTTGTATGATGCAGGTTGAACAGAGTGTGCATAAATTATCTATTAAACAACTTGAGCAGCAGAATGTGTTGATGCTATTATTACCAATGCTAGTCTGTAGAAACATATGTGTATGTGTTTTCTCTCTCTTGCCTCCTTCACAAAGGCAAAGCATTATTTTTATGTTAAATAAAATAGCACAGAATTCTAAAGGTCATACTCCAAAATCAAACACCTAAACTTACCTTCCTAGGAATTCTCTCTCAAGGATGTTGTTTTAAACAAATCAAGAAAGGCAAGGTGAACATTAGCTTGATGTACAATGCATTCTGGTATCTATTTTGAGGACTTGCCCAAATAGCAGAACACTTTAAAAAAGAAGTTAAATCTGAACTTCATGAAAGAAGTAACTGGATAGAACTAGGACTGCAGTACTTACCTTGCAAATCTGTTAACTGTAGTACAAGGCAAAACAAGCAGTGCACTTAAAAGGGCAGAACAAAGGTTTTCTTTTCAGTATGTTCTGTAGCAATTCCATTCTGAACATACATCTCCACTGGCTTTTGTTTTTTCTATGTATGATCTCCAGGTAATTTTATTGCATTTGACTGGATTTTGGTTACTTGAATTGTAAGAAAACCCTTAAACATTTGCATATGTCTGTAGCGAGAAAAAGCAGTCTTGTAGAAGACATGTCTTTCTCTCTGTGTTTTTATTGTGCTTTAAGTCAGTTATGTACAGGTAAAGAGTCAAAACGAGTCCACAGATGCCTCCCTGCACAAAAGCTTACAAGAAAGCTTCCCTAACAGCTGCACTGACACACATCAGTTCTGGCCTAAAGCAACTACAGCTCATTTGAAAACATCAGCATCCATGTCCCTTCACACACTGAGATTCCTGGGGTTTATCAGCTGAGGTATGTGAGCCATTGTTTTTTTTCCATTGGATTGCTCAGTTTGGAGGTTTTTTACTACTTTACCTCCTAAGCTAAAAGGCTGCAAAAAAAAATCAACTAAAAAACTCAAAAGCATTACAAGCCCCATTATCTTTCTCACCTTCTCATGCCATTAATATCTGTACTTAAAGTCACATACAGAACTGTTGGAAAATAACTATGTACAACTGACTTTAACCAAACCAGGATCACAGGGCTGCACAACTTTAATTTATGAAACTTTTTATTTCCATCTTTCACTCATTAGTCCTGAGAAGAATGTTCACAGCTACAGCTACTGTCTTTTCAACCCCTACCAGTACAATGATTTATGTGGTGGCACCTAAGGAGCTGCTCACTGCATTACAGATAGATTAAAAAAATTCCAAAGAAGAAATGGACAGTGTGTGACGTGATTTAGACATATTTCATGCTCCCTCTACAACCTGAGAGACACCAGTGGAGAACTACACCCTTAAAGAGAAGTCCTACGAAAAACAGAAATAGTTGGCATAAGGCTTTTACTCCTTCCTTCAGCCCATCACAGGACATCAGGCTTCCACACCCTTAACTAACCTGGCTACTCTCACGCAGGCTAGCCCATGCTTTGTCTTGGAGGGAAGAGAGAAAGCAGAGCCCAGCTAAAGAAAAACCAACAACCTGTCTGTTGATTTCTACCAGACTTTGAATTATGACAACACAAGGAGTTGTTAAACTGCAGCTGTACCAATGTGTGTTGAAATAGTGTCAGATGGAAAATGGAAGTGGGCATTTTCCATAGGCCTGCTTGCCCTGTTCCTAGAACTGCTTGTTTTGGGCCTGAATTAATTGTTAAGGAATATACAAGATTAGCAGCTACATTTCAAAGCCTTTTATTGCTCATTGTTTCTCACTGCTGCCAATCTAGAAGTCATGCTTCACATGAGATGCAGGTATGCTTTTTGCTTTGGAAAACCTGTTCTCCGCAATTAAATAGGGCCTTAAAAATCCATTCAAGAAGCCACTCTTGGGGTGGATTTTTCTTTGACGTTTGGAGCCAGATGCCTGAAATCTGCAGCTCAGAACCTGAATTATTGATCAATGCTGACTGCTGTCCTCCTTTAAGCCAAAAATTCTGTTCTCCGTAAGAAAGGCCATTAAGCAAAGCAGTATTTGACAGAAAAACGTAAAATGAGAATGCCCAAAAAGTAAGTACATGTATGCGATACAGAAATCTGAAGGAGCATACATGGGGTGGAGGTGAAGCTACTGTAGAAAGCATTTTGTTATTTTCCCTTGTGTTTCTCTCCTTTCGTGTGTGAGCATTAAAAATCACATTGTAGGTTTTTGGCACAAAATATATATTAAATTAGCAAGTTTAGAAATTCTTGCAGTTTTCAGTAAGGAAGAACAAGTACAAGGAAAGTGTCCAAAGTCCACCCTGCAGCAACAGAAGTCTCTTAATTCCTGCTGTTCCTACTGGTTTGTTAAGGTGCCTCTGCTCAGCCCAAATGTTTCTCCTTTAAGGCTGGTCTTTATCTCCACTCTTCCAGATGCTGGTTGGGATTTTTTCAAAACTGCAGGAACCTAGACAAGAAACAAAATAGCCAGTGAGTACAGAGAGCTGCTCCACATGTGGCAGAAGGAAATAAAGCCGCACAGAGGCCTGAACCGTGATTTTTCTCCCCTTATTTTCAGAACAGTGTCTTTGGCTTCTCCCTAATACCTTCCAGTATCTTTCTCCAAGCCAGTCAGTATGTGCTGGACTTCGTTTTGAGCTACACTTCAGGATATTCTAGCTAATTGTAGCCATAGTCAACAATCCACAACAAACTACTTACATCTGCCTCTTAGTAGCAAAACAGGGGAGGGAAGAACAGTTTATCTGAGCCTCCCTTTGTCACTGTAGTAACTTTTGGCTCTACTGCTATGTCTGCTATAAATATCACAGTGCAGAGCTGAGGTAGACAATACAGTTCAAGTCCAGGAAAGGGTAGTCAACAGGGAAAATGACCCATAGATGCTCATCTGAACATCCTCTCCTTGGAAATCTTCCTACAGCTCGGTACCATCAATGACAAAGATAACTGGTGTGCATGTGAGAAACTATTACAAACTTCAGACTGAGAGTCAAGACATCACAACCATGGCATCATTCTCCAGAGAGATGTTACAGCTAGTGCTTGTCCTCATCATCTTTTTAGCTCTGCTTACTCTGTTATAAGACAGGGACTACAGATCAAGAGTTAGTATGTGGGTGGGAGGATGAGGGCTGCTTCTACCATTAGCCTCCAGCTTTCCTTGGGCTTCCAGGTGAAAGTAAATATTGCACATCTCATGGAACAGCCCAGATCTTCACTTCTGGCCTGTGCTGAGACTCCCCATTCCCTTTCAATCCAGTTAGGGAGCGCCTTCTCTGTCAAAGAGCAGGCCCTGAGCTGAATTCTGCCGTGCTTTGTGGCCCAGCCCTTTAACCCATCTTATTTTCTGCCTCAGGAATGGACTGTGCATGCAGAGAGTGAGGCAGGAGCCCCTGGCAGCCGTACGTACGTGAGGAGGTAGCGGAGGCTCCAGGTGCCGCCCAAGGAAGGAAAGTAAGCGCCGCCACATCAGACCACTTCCCAGAAACATAATCCCTGTCACCAGCCAAAATATCCTGGGATCCTACCGACAGAACACTCCCATTAGTCATCCAACTACCTCTCCACAAAAGGGCTTACCCAAAGATAATCTCTCTCTCTCCACCAGTGTTTTCTTTCTTTATGGGAGGAAGCAGTAAACTCTCTACCATCAACAGCCAAGCCCTCCCTTGGCAAAAGGGCTGTTTGATAGCAAAGCATTTTATTTACAATCACTGTACTGTATTCTGTTACTGTCCCATTGAGTTTTCCTTCCTTCGTTGGGAAGTTTGAAAATTCAACCCTTATATTTAATTGATTTGAAAAGGAAGAAGTCTTTGCTTTGTTTGTTTTAAAGGTGGCATGTGCAGTTTTGAAATTGTATCCCCCAGTATCCCTTCCTCCCCAGTTTAGGTATAAACAATTACTGACAGTAGAGTACATCCTCTGATGTGCTGGAAATGCCCTGGCTGCTTGCCAGATACCCTTGTATTTGGAAGACAAAGCTGCTCTTGTCAGAATAGATGATCATTAAAGAAACTTTATTACTAATTTATAGTCAACTACTTATACAACCAAAAATTTGTCTTCCCATTTTTTTTCCATGGTCATAACACAGAAAAAAGGCTGCAATACTGTGCAGTTTGCCATGCAGTTATTTACTTATAAGAGAAGTGACTGTATGAACACATGAATCACTGGAGCTTTGTCTATGGAAAAAATGAGGTTGCACCAAGTATAGAATGTGCTATAAGAGCAGGACCCACATTTTATGATAAATGCAGTACTTGTTCCTTACCTCTTCAAGAGATGACTCCAAGTTCATACCAAATGCAACTCCTATGAGTCCAAAGAGAGAGACAGAGAAAGTCCCCATGGTCAGCTGCAAGTTCAGCCTCATCATCACATTACGGTGGCTAAAGAAGGGAGAAATATCTGTAAGGGGAACCCAAAAATTTATTTGCTGCCTAAATTCTTAAATTCCATATAGCACGCAGTAAAACCAAGTAGTGAAAGAAAGGAAGTCATGCTGGAATTAGGTAAGCCTGTGACAAAGATCATGAAACAACAGTACAAAGAGACTATCATTTTGACATTGCTACATCAGGACACCTCTAAAAGCAGCAGGTTCTGCTTAACCACCATCAGGCTTTTCCAGCATTGCTCACTTCTCAGAGGTGTATATACACAGAGTAACAATAAATTTCTGCTGAAATTTGTGTCCTCTCACCACCATCTGGCTGGAATTTCTATGTCTGTATTCAAAATGGATGAAAAATTATTGTTTCCTTGCAAATTAATACATTTTACAAAAAAAAAAAAGAGTTGCTAAATGCTGCAGACTATAAACTTGAGCCTGTTTGGGTGAATTCCATAGTCAAGTCTTCCACAAAAAGATTTTTGTGGTTTCCTAATGCAGCATCCACTAATTGCTTCTACAGGTAACTCCTCAGTGTAGAGGAGAAAGAATATTAAACACCGACCTCAAAGACAGAGTGGCATGTTCCTGGAAATGCAAGCTACAATTCTTTTTCATTTAAGAAATCTGACTAAAAGTGAAAAATGTAGCATACGGAGAGAAAGAGAAAACTTGCTCCCAAGTTATTAATTTTTGTATCACTCTACACAGTAATAATTCAACTTGTACTGAAAACCTGAGTAGCCTAGCCAGACTCTGGCTAGTAATCTTTTCTGAACAGAATTTAAATATGCCTCGAAATTTGCTGACATTTCCTGTATTGAGTAGCTCCCCAGAAGGATCTAGAAGAAGCTGGGTTTCTCTGCTAGGGAAGACTGATGCCTAGCTACAGAGGAACATACTAATTACACATGCTAACTAGGCTATCTTCTTGCTTTCCTTTATCCAATTCATGATAAGAAAAGCACAATGCAGCTGTGACTACAAGTCCATTCAACCCTCACTAAGACAGAATTCTCCAACTTCCTTGTAGGCAGATTTGAGAAAGTCTAGGCCAAGAAAGTCTAAATTCTGCTCAGCTTTTGGTAATCTAACAGATGGTAGCTAACCTGTCCAGGTTGATAAAGATGATGCTTTCTGAGTCATCAATCAGTACTCTGAGTTCACGAGCTTCATTTAAAAGATCTTCTGCTTGTCTGTAATAATTCTCCAACAGCAGCTCCATTTCCTCTGCATGGTCAATCCCAGACGTACTCTCTTCACTGTGAGCAACAATTTGTATTTTTCTGGTTAGCTACATATTGTATAGAAGTGCATTACTGATGTATTAAGGCACAAAAGAGTTGTGGGGAACAAGAGTGCTGTTAGACACTACACACAAAATCCAATCTTTTTGGTGAGGAACTTCCATCAGTTCCACCAGTATAAAATAACAGAAATACTTTCATATTTATCAGCACCTCAGCTGGTATCAGCATATCAGCATAGGCAGTCAATTATTTTAAGTAGAGCAGTTAACATTTGGTGGGCTCAAAGTATGCACACCACCACAAATCTTAAGTTTTTCAGATATTACAATGTTAAAAAGTTATAGCAGTTCTATATATTACGTTATTATCAAATGCTAACTATTTTGACAGGAGATGCTTAACTTTTTGGTGCCCTCAAGTGGTGAAAGCTGGTAACATTGCAGTCAAAAACTCCCAAGACTAAAACATAATCAAAAGTCAACACACAACAATTACGCAGTGATGGAGATGGTTTAGGTGTATATTAAAATGGTTTAGTTGTAAAGCATTTAAGCTATACACAGCAATTACTGCAAAGCAATTTGGGACCATGAAGCAGCCAAAGAGTGACCATCTGTTGAAAGATGCTCCTCTCTTAAGTGAAGTCTATCTGAGAGACTTTCATCTTACTTCATAGTGCTACTGCTGGCGCAGCAGCCTTCCTCTGAAACACGTATGTTTCTGGCACTGTGTAGATGAAACCTGAGGCACCTGAGGTCCACAAGAGCTTGGAAACTAAGCAGCAAAGCCAGGAAGATTGTTCATAATTTTTTGCTTTGTGGTATGATCTCATTTCTCTAGGAGATTGAAGTTTTTAATGAATCTCCTCCTGGCATTACTGACTGCTAAAGGAACCTCTCTATATGGTTTTCCAAGAAAATAAGCAGTATGTCTCATGAATCAACTCATGTTAGCTCCCTGAGGACCTTTAACAGAGCACCTAGTTTCTCTCCTCTGGGGTAGAAACTCTGAATTAGCCAACCTGGTTTGAAAGCCCTCCAGACCTTGAGATTTTCACTGCATGGAGATGAGGGGAGGTGCAGACTTGAGAGCCTTAGAGCACTATCTGCTGTATTACAGATTCAGCTCAAGGTCGTATTTGATGAGTATCTTTACATTTATATCAGCTCCTCTGTGGATATACAAAATAGAGACAGCCATAAAGACATGAAAATAACTGCCACTGGATGTGCCTTCATTAACTAGCCTCCATCTGCCTCCTGAGTCTTCCACATTCTGAAGTTCCTTCACACAAAGTTCAGAGGTCTGCCTCGTCTCTCTGGGCTAAGCTCACCATTCTGCTGCAAAACATCTCTGATGGCACCTATCTGCCTAACTAGGCTTCTCCACACCCTTTCAGGCCTCCTGAGTTCATCAAGTACCACGCATCAGTTGCATCAACCCTGGAGCAAACAAGAGCTGTTCGCACAGGGCCAGCCTGCCTGCAGTTGTGTTGTCACGGCTGGTGTTTCCCAGTGTGCCTCGTGCACGGACTGCCTCACTGCATCCTGCAGCTCCAGCCCTCCTCACACAACCTCCCAAGACCTCTCCTACCCTTCTGCAGCAGCGTCTGAAAGGAGAGATGCTGGGGGTTTCTCTTGACACAAGTGCAAGGGGACACTGGGATCTTTCCTAGATATCCCCTACACACTGTCTACTGTGAGGCAACAAAGGCTTTGCCAGCAGACTGTATTAAGTCCAAAGGAAGGCTGTGAGCAAAACCAGTAAAAAGACGAGCTGCTGGCTCAGGAGCAGCTGGAATTGAGAGCTACCTCTGATACTGCTCCAGAAGATGCATTAGAAATGCAAAACAACATCCCACTTCTGGAACACTGAGCTTCTGCTGCACATTTAGATTAGGCTCTGCAGGGAAAGACTTCAAACCCACACTGCTGTGTGAACAGTATTAATATGTATATGCAATGCAGTTAGGCAAAAGTATCATTCAGCAACTTCACAAAATACCTTGGAACATAACTTCTGTTTTCTGCTTATATATAAAACATATCTCTATGCCCAAGATTTAAATACAATTCAGCCCAAAACATATTTGGAAATTGTATACATTATCTTTCAAGTTTTTAGTTTTTATTAAAGTGACCAGTGCTGCTGTTGCTGTGTGCTGTCTTTCACCAGAACCCCAGAGTGCAGTATGATTGTTTCTGCACGTACATCTGGAATGCCACTCTTCAGGTGCACAAGATTGCTCCAGAGCCTCTTTCCTTCAGGTTCTGCTGGTGAGCAAAAAGCTAGGAGCAAGGTGTTCAGAACAGTAAAGGAAGCATAGTGTCTGACCTATTCAAGACAAGCTTTAAAACCCACCTCTGGTTTTGATCTTGGTGAAACTGAGGAAAATGCTCCCAGAATGTGTTGATTTATATTGAAAAATAATATTTGCCTTTTCTGCCATCCTGCTCCCATCCCATCACGTACTAGATGAGCCGGCCTGCTATGTTAAGAACTTTTGTAACTGTAACAATGGAGTTCCTCTCCAAAATGACGGTTTTCTGAAGTAGCAAGTATTAATTAGGGCTTAAAAAAAAAAAATTAGAAAGACTTTTTCTTTCTGCTTTTTAGGAGGAAAGATCCAGTTTAGTGTTCAAGTTCTCCTCAAACAAAATACACTGTTAAAAAAATGTATGTGGTTTCAAAATATACATACAATACTTGTGGATCAGTCCATTTAGACAGACAGAGTTCTTCTATTACTTCTTCTTCATCTAAGATCTCCAGAATTGTTTCTTTGAAAACTTTAACATCTGTTTCCAGTTCTGACAAGCTGAAGGAAGAACAGGCAAAAGTTCAAGTAATCCCCAGTGGCATCAGTGCCCCAAGGTAATCTCTACATGAGTTTGCCAGCCAGCACCCTTGCCAGATGGAGTGGCCAGGGAAGACCTCCTTGAGGGGTTTTAAAAGCTCCTTCAAAACATTCTCTACAAGCCACAGACTTAGCTGTGGCAGTGATCTGTCTGGGGCCAGCGAGGTACAGACACACACTTGAAAGCATCCAGAGGTGTTTCTGGATGTATTTGTAAGCCAGAAAAATCAAGCACTGTTTGAGCACGTAGCAAGTGCATGTTTGCTCTGTCATATGAGAGAAGCCAATATATGAAGGTAGCACTGTATCAGTAACCTCAAAGCACAGATTTACACAGATTTACAAAGGTTTACATTACGGGGAACATTTCCACAGTGTTTGGTTCTCTTAAGTAATTTTTTGTTCTGTGAGCTGCTATTTAAGAAGCACAACAGTATTTTTGACTATTCAGAATTTATTTCCCTTTTCCCCTGTATCACTAGGTATTTCATATACTGATTTTTACATTTCCAAATAAGATGCACAACCCAGCATTACAGTGATCTAGGAAATTAATATCAGATACCATTTTTCTAACATTTTAATGCATGCCATTTTCTATGGTCATTTTCTAGTCACAGCTTAGTTACCTCTTGCCATTTTGCAGAAGAATGTGTAGTTTACTCCTATCCACAGATAAAAGCTTGGGATCCACTAGAGCTTCCAGTGTCTCAATGATCTGAGGCTGCAAAGTGTTAAGTCTCCCCTGCAGTTTGCTGATCTAGATAACAACATGATCCTTCATAAGAATTAAAACAATTCATTTAGAATGATTTGGGCAACTGACTCCTGTCTCTCGACACAGAATTCACAGTAATAGCTAGTTAATACAACCTGCTTTCAATTGCCTGGGAACTACTTCTATAAGAATATCACATAAAGCTAGTGCAAAACACAGTATTTAATAAAAAGTGAACTGAAACCCAGTGACAACCACACCAATAAGGCTGATAAAACTAAAACACTATTGTCTAGAAATGTTGTATTAGAATTAGCAGGCACAGATTTCTCATGATATAGCTACAAATTTATCTGACTCTTGCTCAAGAGGCCAAAACCTCAGCATTTTTGTGTGCTTTTAATTTCAGCTACATGTCTCTAGAAAGGAATTCTGACTTGTTTTTTAATAATCCAAATGATGGTGAAGCCATCATATCCAAAAGTAATTTATTGGAAAGGGAATGAAAACACACATACACACAAAACTGTAAGAACTAAAGCAACAAGGGTCAAAACAAAAATGAGAAAGTGCAGAATACATTTAAAAATACGTATGTGTAAATATTAACACAAGACTAAAGTCATACTGCCCAAACATCTTTAAAAATTGAGATAGCTCACCCAGTACTGCAGGATTGCTTCTATGGCTCGGAATTCAAAGGGCAGGGAATATGTAACTAGTTGACCTTCCCCAGCCAGCTGAGATGCTAGTTCATTGAGGAGCCAGTGTTCCAGACTTAAATTACGATAATCTAGTATCAGAAGAAACTCTGGTGTTATGACAGCCTTCAAGAACTGAAAAAGACAGTACACATAAGGAATCTGAAAAAAAAATTGCTCAAGATTTCTCATAACTCTGTTGCACATTTGATGATTTGGGCTTTGATAAAACCTATCTTCAAATGTCACTTCAGGTAGGAAAATAACAAAATCTCATGCTGACTTCAAAGAGGCTTAGACACAGCACTGTGCCAGGGATTGAGCAGAGGCTCCTCACAAGCCTTTACTTCTGTGACAATGTTTCTCCCGTGTTCAGCCAGGAAAATGGTAACTGATGTATACAGTTGGTGAACTCGCACTCTGATTGCTAGGCAGAGGTCTAAAGACACATTTACTGCTTGGACTGCATGTCACAGAAAGCTGCTGTTAGAACTGTGCAAGAAAATCGAAGTGCAAGGATGAGAGAGGGTTTACCCCCAGCTATAGGGAAACCATTACCTCCATTCTCATGATGATCCTGTTGTTCCTGGTTGCAATGCTCATCACATGTTGAAATCTTAGATCTCGAGCTTGAAGACCCAACTCCTGGTACAATTCTGTTTTCTTCTTTTCTATCATGAAAATATTTTTAGATTAAGACATTTAGAGGACAAGCATATATGTTCTGAAATTACATCTTAGTGTGTTACCAAGTCCCACAACAAAAAAACCCGGCTGTGCTATCTTTAAAGGTTTTCTTCCCCTTGACTCCTCAATCAAAGTTATTTTCTACAAAGTTTAAAAGACTCTATCTTGAATGAAAAAATTCTAGATGTAAGTGAAAAAGTTGGCTGCAACAATTAATTTTACATCAGAAACAACTGACTCCTTTGAGAAAGCACATGTAATCCTACATGGACAGACAAGACAGGGAAAGTAGCATGCTGGTCAAAAAGAAAAAAGGCAAAGCAAAAATTACCTTCCTGTGAGAGATGGTAATACGTTATTTTCAAAATATGACTTTAAAATATACAAAAACTGTAACAAAGATCCTATGAAGGCCCAATGGAAGGCAGCAAAACAGAGGAAATGTTGCAACATCCCAAATAAACACAGTGAAGTACCCAAAACTTGATTTTTTAACCCATGGAGATTTCCAATTGGGCTTTTCTGTATTGGACAAGGAAAAAGTCAAACAAACCCCAAACAAAACTACACTGAAAACTTACCAAAATAGGTAGTATTTCCCTCTTTGTCAAACTTCATCTGGAAAAATGGAAAAAAAATATTTTTTTCACAGAACTACTGTAAAAAAAAAACTGATTTCTAAAATTATTGGCACTTCCCTAGAAGCCAAATGGAAAACACATTATGAAGAGAAAGCTACTTTTTATGCCCTCTACTCACAGTTCATCCCAATTAAGCAAAATAATTGCACAAAATGGCCACATTTCACTGTGTTTGTGACTGGTGTCATCTGCGTGACCATGTTCTTACACAAACCTTGTTAAGATGATTTACAGAGGATCAGACTTAGAACAGACTATTTCTGTTGGAAGAGACCTACAATCAGAGTCCAGCTGCTTGACCAGTTCAGGGCTGGTCAGAAGTTAAGGCCTGGTATTAAGGATGCTGTCCAAATGCTTCAAACACTGACAGGCTTGGGCCATGGACCACCTCTCCAGAATGCCTGTTCCACGGTCTGACTACCCTCTTGGTAAAGAATTGCTCCCTAATATCCAGTCTAAACCACCCCCAGCACAGCTTTGAGCTATTCCCATGCATCCTATTACTGTATCTCATGGACAGGAGACCAGCAGGGCATCTTACAACTGGGATTAAAAATTCAGCTATTTGCTCTGGAACACTCTGAAAAATTTACAAATAAAAGTTAAAAAGTAAAGAGTTCCACGGACTGTGCAGTTAGGCCTTGTGCCCACATCAAGTATTGCAAAGACTGCTACTTAGCTTGTAGCCTGCACCCAAATACTTCTTGGCTTAGCATCTGTCATTCATGTTATTCATTTAACACTTGTATTTCATAGCAAAATTATTTTCTTAGAAAGACTGCCATGTCTGAATTAATGATAAAGTTTATTGTTTTGCTCATAAACAATGTAGCTTAATCCCACATTAGTGGCTTTTAAACTGACTTTCAGTGAATTAAACCTACCTAAGCATGCATTCCAGTAGAGCTGCAGTGGAGATTACATGGCACCTTGTTGCAGAATGACTGCTATTCATTATAAACAAGGAGACCTCACCTTCCCTCACTGGCGCTAATGATGTGATTTTTCACAATATATATATATTTAAAAGAAAAATATGATGTGCAAACCAAGCAGCTTGCAAACAGCTTTCAGCCTCCTTTAAAAAGGCAGCATAGAGAGAGCTTGCTTTTCACCAAATCCTATGTTTGCTTGGAAGTGCAGCTACCAGGACACAGGACTACTATTTCTAAAAGGCATTAGCAAGCCTTGACATGTTAAGAAGTTAAGAAACTTTTGACTGCAGCACTTTCAAGAGTTGACCTGCCTTGACAAGTGGAGCCAGAGAACTTCCACCAGATGCTGGGCCTTAGAGAAGCATCTTCATCAACACTATGTTCTGCAACTGGTCTTCATATGAGAGTACCTCAAATCAACAATTTAGAACTAGGGATGTTCTCTGAGACACAAATCCATCTGCTTTTATGATGCCTTATGATTTAAGGACCGCCCCCCCAAAAAAAAAACAAAAAAGAAAACAAACAAACAAAACCCCCAAACAAACACAAAAAACCCAACTAACCAAACAACCTCCCACCCCAAAACCAAAACAAACCACCTCCACACCCCCATTAAAAAAAAAACAAAAAGAAAAAAAACAGGGAAAAAGCACCATCATCTTGCACCAGCTGCCCTCGCTGGTGGAAATGCCTGCAGGTACTTACCACTGCAAAAACAGGAGACACGCTGGCTAGGGTGGCTTGGGAGGTCTCAGTGGGGGCATGTTGGTAATATTTACCTGCGGGAAGAGAACACAGCTCTACTTCCAGCACACCGCCCTTGGCCCTGCGCGGTGCCCCGCTCCCAGGCACCGGCACACGCGGCGGGCAGCGCCGCTCACGACAAGGCCCCGACGAACCCGACACCTCCCGGCCCGGCCCGGCCCGGCCCGGCGCCGCTCCCAGCGCCGCTGCCCCGGCCCGGGTCTCCCGGGGCCCGACAGGACGCAGCGC